>VVHJ01027163.1:0-11660 GCA_015107715.1 Tylochromis polylepis
CAAGACACCCAAGGACACTTAACAATAGAATAAAACACATAGTAGAACAATGATAAAATGAAGAACAATAAAAAACAAAAAGCACAAGAAAAAATAAACAAACAACAGGTTCACCATGAACATGCAGACTTGAACAGATGGGTTTTGAGTTGAGATTTAAACTGGGGGAGAGAACCAGTGTTTCTTCTATCTGGGGGTAGAGAGCTCCACAGCCTGGGAGCAGAGCAGCTGAAAGCTCTGCTTCCCATGGTGCTGAGGCAGAAGGAAGGCACAGCAAGCTGGATAGAAGAAGAAGATGGAAGTGAGCGGGCAGAAGAGGTCGTGCTTAACAGCTCAGAAAGGTAAGAAGGGCCAAGGTTATGAAGGGCCTTGAAGGTGAGCAGAAGAAGTTTGTCTATTATCCGGAATTTCACAGGGAGCCAGTGAAGTTCCTGAAGAACGGGGGTGATGTGCTGGTAGGAGGGGGTTCTGGTAATAATGCGGGCAGCAGAGTTTTGAACCAACTGAAGCTTATGGAGGGATTTTTGGGGGAGACCATGCAAGAGAGAATTACAATAGTCAATGTGGGATGTAACAAGACTATGAACAAGAATGGACGTAGACTGGGTGGAAAGAGAAGGACGTAATCGGTTAATGTTGCATAGATGGAAATAGGCAGAACGGGTGAGATTATTGATGTGAGATTTATAGGATAGTGAGCTGTCTAGGATGACACCAAGGCTCTTAACCTGAGGTGAAGGGAGAACTGTGGAGTGATCAATAGTGGGGCTATACCTTGTCAATGCAACCAAAGCATTCTGTTATGAAAAATACCGTCACTAATGACATTTTCCAGAGTAAAATATATAATAAGTGGTTAGGGACTGTAGCGTTCCCTCCTGACGTAGATGCCCAGGTTTCGATTAATCCAAATAACCTACTCCACATTGCATCTTTTGTTGGTCATTTAATTTAATCCATCAAAATCAGTTCCTGTCCCTTTCCCAGTAAACTCTCCTGTGAGTGTAATAGCTTTGGATAAATTCAAGACCAGACAAGAGACTAAAATGCGTGTCATGTCTCCTGTCAATCCAGTTTACAGAGTGCATGTGAAGTAATACTCGATACCAGTTCAGTGAAAAGTTGTGCTTGACAAATACCAGAGTGAGTGTTTTGAAGTCAAAACTGAAAGGTAAGCACGCAATCAACTGGCACAACAAAGCTTTCAAAACACTACTTTATTATATCCACCCACAGTATGTCATATAGCAAGTAACTAAAGTGGTGGGACATATGAATGAGGAGCCTATGGCAATAAGCAACAAGTAGTGTTAGAATGGTGCTTCTGTTATCACCGTAGAGTATTTTAACAAACAGAATAGAAAAGTTCATTGTTCCCATTGTGAACGTTTCATCTCCAGAGAGGTTTCCTGTTCTGTGTGGACTCTTGCCAGAGGAAGAATGAAGGTCTGCAGAGTTGATTAGATTACCCTGCCATGTGGCCCGCTTATTGATAGATGAATTCAACTGGTTCAGGAAGTCTCGAGAGCCGAGCCGAGGCAGGTCTGATTCTCATAATTGGGGGTGCGTGCACAATATTGACGTTTAGGCGAACATTTTACCGCACAACATGGATCCCGTTGCTCTCATAATGAGATGGAGTGATTGACTACGGCTACAGTGCTGCTTTCTGCATAATTCACGATTTGGTGCATTTTTGTTTTTAATTTTTTTAAATTTATTTTTTAAACTCTCTAATTAGTTTATTATAGAAAAAGCGACATATATAGTTTACTACACTGATTAAAATGTTACCTTTTTTTTCTCTCACTGTCACATAAAGGATTGAACTATCTTAAAGTTAAACTGCCAGAGCAGGAAAGGTATCTTTCATTTGTGCCTTTTTCGTCTAGCATGAAACTTCCCAGAGATAAAGCACGTTAGAACAACCAGTTCCACTTCTTACTGCTTCATTTTGCCTGTTATTAATCCCAGGCAGGAATAAAAAGGGCGAGAGTCGTTTTGGGCGCTAAACTTTTTTAAATATCTTCTCAAATGGAAGCTTCAACGCAGATACTATATAAGACTTAAGTCTTAAACTGTTTACTGCGTGTCTAAATTGAGAGGAAAAGGGAGTTTGTCGCAAACATAATACGCCCTCCCGTTGACCTTACTGAGCGGATCTGTTTCACGCGCTCTGAACCCCAGCGCGCGCCTCCGGAGCGCTCGTGGGGCTGTCATACTTGTCCCACTGACTGTCAGTGAAATTTATCAGCAGCTTATCAGGCAGAAGAAATTTGCTACGAGCACATGGAGGGACAGTTACTGCGGGTGCTGTGTGGGGGAAAGCGCCGAGGAATCATACTTTTCTGAGTCTTCAAGACACGTGAGTACAATTTGATTTAACCAGACTGCAACTACACAAAACAATAAAGGGTTAGACCCACTATGTAAAGCACCATGCGTGCTAATGTAAACTGAAAATCCAGGTTTAGATTCACTAATCAGACGGTATTGCGCACACAAAGGAGGCTGTGTTTATTCGCGGATTAAAAACCAGTTATATCCTGTAAATATTCACCCAAATGAGCTAAACAGTATGAGCACGGCGTTAAAAACAAGCAAACACCAGGCTCCACCTTAACTGTGTATTTGCTTGGAAGTTTGGCTAACTTCATGATGGAATAACAACTAGTAAATGTTCTGATTCTGCTCTGACTTCAGTTGTCTGAAATTATCTGTTTTTGAGACAAAAAAAAAATCAGAAATATAAACCAAATCAGACGAGTATTTGGCTTCAGTATACTGCATGTTTGTGATGAAAAAAGACGGCCCCTCTGCCTTTTTTTTTTGGAAACCTCTCTTGTGTGATGGTGGCAGCTCCCCATACCCATTGTGAAGATGAAAGGAAGAGGAAGACGCCAGTGTAAATTCAGAAAAGTCATGTTCACTGTTCATACTCTAGCCTTCCTGTTTTCCTTACATGCAGAAGAGTGCACAGCTTCTTGTACACACACTTAACTGCTATCTACTACTTCTCTGTGGATTATCTTCTTGTTTTTTTGTGTTATTGTTCTATGATTTTCCCATTTAAAGCTTTTCACAGTGTTGTGATGGTGGAATAGGATGGTCATGTGGTGTAGGAGAAAAAGGAGGCACAGGTATCGGAATGCCACAGGCTGTGTCACTGCTGTCCTTCCTGCTACTGCTCATTGGATATGGTGAGTTTCTACAAATCTATCATCTTAGTGCATTTTAATTGACTGCTGAACGAGGTAATGCACGGCCTCTTCAGACACCCGCTTTCCTTTGTGAGGATATGAGGTCCCAACAACAGGATTTACACAATACAGAGCACAATAGCTCTTAAAATAACATGCTACTAGTGCTTTTTTCCCCAGCTAATAGCACCCTGATTCTTGGCTTATATACTCAAACATGTTTAACTTTTTGTCTGTTTGACATCTATAGTTTATTGCTTTTGGTGCTGTTAATGTGGACTCCGCTGGGCTTGTTTTGTTGTTCTGAGCAAAAACTATACTTTGTGGTTGATTGGTCAATAAATCTGATGTTGGATAAGGGAAATGTATAAGAGGTTTATGAAAGTATTATAATTATACAAAGGACATGTTGTTATAAATTATGGTTAGAATATGTTGTCAAAACTGACATTTTATAAACTCACAATTGAAGCCAAGTTTTACCAGAAAACCTTCTAAGATCTGTAAAATTACCATCAAAAATGAACAGACCCATACACTCCTAGTATTATTTAAACAGACACAAATATTAACTCACAGTTGAGCATATCAATCTGTGTCTAACAAAATGGAACCAGAAACAACCTTTAGGTACAGTAACATTTTGCTTGCAGTGCTTAAAAAAGCAGGAATTTTTTTAATAAATGCATAAATGGTTAACAAAAACCAGACTTAATTTTACCCATTGTGGACATATTAAGAAGGTTTATTCACCATTTGTAGAACAACATGTAAAATTTTCTTTCTCATTTCTCTGTTTTTCTCTCATCTACTTGTGTGTTTTCTTTCCTGTAGCTTTTGCAGGGCTCAATATCTGGCCCTCCTTGCATTCTGCCCTAAGCAACAGCAGCGTATTTGTGGACTTCAGCATAAAATCCAACAGCAGCACCATCCGGAGCAGGAGCCTGTCTCTGGTCAACATGGAAACCAACACCACTGTTCTGACCAAGACTCTCCACAACAATCAACCGGCTGGCAGGGTGGAGTTCAACTGCTCCTGCTTCCTGTACGCAGGAACTTTCCGGTTCCTGCTGAGACAAACCAGCATCTCCACTGTTTTCCCTGCTAATAGCACAGAGGGCAGTAGCATAGAGAGCACTACCTGGTGGTGGAGTTCAGAACTACAAGTCCACTGGCCTACCTTTCATATTGCAGTGGATAAAGCTGGGAACCACTCGGGATCCTTTCAGGCAATAACAACAACATTTCAATATATATATATATTTCTGTAAAACAATGACCATAAATAATTATCATACTTCTCTTCTGTTGTTTCTCTTCAGGTTAGGATATCCACTAATGAACACTTTCAGACCTGTTCCAGCAGCATTGATTCTGCTCTCTCGCTAGAAGTCAGCTACATGGAGTACAACCAGATAGGTCGTAACAACATCAACAAGGTCCGAGCCCTAACGCGAATCCCAATCAAACCCCTCCGTTCTCAGAGTGTTGAACTGTCCTGTGCCTTCCCATTCACAGATAGAGATTTCATAAGAGTTGCTCTACGGTCTCCTCACACAGCACAGGAGGTGAGGAGCTCTGGACCGCTCTACCTGTCCCGTATCTTCTCCTATAAGCTGCTGGTGGAAAATGCCAATGCTTATAAGAGCGGCTGTGAGGGGACTATGACCGTTAAATTGATCACCCCACCCTGTGCTCACGTCAATGGGAAAGTATTACTGTATAGCGATGCTGTTTCATCTGCAGCGATGGGGTTCGGAGCAGAGGAGCCCACTTCTCCTCCGCTGGCCTTTAACTGGCTGACTCAGGGAGAGAATGAAACAGAATTCAACTGCTCCGTGTTTTACCCGGGAAGGAATAAGTACTGCTTTCGCTTTATTTTCAACTACAGCCGCTCGCCTAGTCCAGCACAGACGTGTCTGGTGGCTTACAAAAGTGCAGGTGAGATTGTTTGGGAAACATGTTTGGTGTATTGGAGTGGAGTGACTTTATGTAGCAATGCAGAGTTAAAGCTTTTAAACTACTAATTTATCTGCTTTAACATGTTCATTGCATCCTGCAGAGTCATGGGGGCCATGGCAGCCATGGAGTGTGTGCAGCGTGAGCTGTGGAGAAGGGGTGAGGGAACGAGTGCGTGAGTGTTTACTGCCCTCAGGTGTGCGAGGGATGCAGTGCATTGGCATGATCAAGGAGCAGTCCCTGTGCTCACTAGAGGATTGTGTTGGTGAGTTTGTTTACCCCTAACTTGTTATTTCTAATCTCCAGTATCTTCGATTAAAGCTTTTTGTCTTCAGTTTTGTGTCCAAGCTTTGTTTTTCTTTTCGTCCCAGTGGTACCGGCTCCTTCTCCATCTCTCCCCCCTGCACCGGTTGGAGTTGCACCCTTGGGTGGTAACATGATTGTGGTAGTTGGTGTCTCCCTTTGCCTAGCTGTGATTATGGCGACTGTTGTGGTGACTGTGTGGAGAAAATTTTGCCAGAGCCCTCAGTGCAGCTCTGTGCGGAGAAGCTCCATGCATTCTCCTGGAGGGCGCAAGCTCTCAGATGAGGCCTCCATCTGTGGGCACAGCCTACAAAGACCCAGCCTGTCTGATGTTCACAGCCCTTCAGGAGGCATGGGTGTGGCTGCAGCCCAAAAAGATGGGGCTTTCTTGGGAAGTCAACCTCTCTCACAGACCGTGGTGATACCACTCCCACAGGACCCAGAAAGGCTATCTCCCACTGGCCAGAAGGTGTTTCCACCAATATTTGGGTATGTTTTAAAATAATATAATTAAAATAATATAATATAATATAATATAATATCAGAATATTATACTTTTAAGTATAATATCAGAATATTATACTTTTAAGTATAATATTCTATCCCAGATGTATTCTTTCTGTCACTAATTATTTTAAAAAAAACACAATAAACTGGAACCTATTTTTTGTCTAGGTACAAATTGGCACAACAACAGTTGAAAGAGATGAAGAAGAAGGGCTTAAAGGAGGCCACACAGCTGTACCATGTCTCTTCCAGCCCTGTCCATGACACTGTTGTAGACACATCCACTTCACCCACCATCTCGCCCATTCCTACACCGATTGGATTTGCTCATTCTGCCTCCCCTTTAGGTCTACAGGGTGATTCTAAACACAAGAATTTTCACATTGCAGCTCCCTTTTCTGAACCACCATCACAGACTTTTAGGGCCACACCGGACAGACTGAGTCCTAGAGTGGAACTGATCATAGGTCCTCCTGTTGCTGCTCACGCAAGTAGGAGCAGCTCCAAGTGGCATGACCGCACTGCTGACTGGGTAGAGATGGTAGAGAGGAGTGGGCTAACAGGTTTCAGAGAAGGAGGGCATGTAGCAATGGGAAACTCTTATCATAAGAATCCAAATTTCCGGCGGACTTCCAGTTTTAATGATGCCAAACCCCAACTACAGTCCTCTGCACAGTCCAGACAGTTCAGAGAAAGAAGCCTGACCCAGGTAACTTATATACCCTTTAATATGACTTTTATTTATTTTTAATTTTGTTTATTTATTTATTATTACTGTAAAACATTTTAGTGCCATGAATGGTCAAGTTTAACAGTTATGCCCTTTCCAGGTGGGATCTCGGACTCTTCCCGAAGGAAGCTGTTGGAGCAAAGGAGGATGGGAGAGACAGCCATATCGCTCTTACCCAATTCCAGAGCATGGGGCTTCAGAGTGGGCTAGATCCAGACTCCAGAAAAGTGACCAGAGGAAGCCCTGGACAGAGAAACCAGTGCTTTCACATATTAATGAAATCAAGCATGCAGGAACCAACACAAACACCATTTCAGCATCTGGGACACAGGGTAAATCTGACTTTAATAGCACTGCAGAGAGGAGAAAGAGCAGTGAGCAAGTCTCAGGGATCAGGGGTCCCGCTGCAGCACCTGTTAGTTATCAGGGAGTGAACCAGCTGAGTTTGGATCGGGCTGAACAGAACTGGAACCGTCGCGGCCCCTCACCAATCCAGAGGAACATCCTGGCCCGGAAATTAAAGGAGGCTCAGTCCTACTCTGGAGTCAAGGGGCGCAAGCGCAGCTCCAGCTTTACTGCTTCATCCTCAGAGCAGAGGAAAGGTCGCTGCCACTCTTTGCCCGTGACTGAGGAGTACAGCAGCAGCGATGGTTCTCCCTACAAGCTGAGCGAGACAGAACAAAAGATGCTGGATCTAGATCTGTCCTCGTCATATGTATGGGAGGAGGAGTAGCTCACAAACTACACCTGAGAAAAACTGCCACTGACAATTACATTTATTGTTTACCCTTCACCCTACACCTGTATACCCACCTATGTATTGTAATGTTACAGATTTATCTCTATATGTTTTTATCTTTTAAAGTTCTTATTTTAGACTTTAGTTTTGCAAGGTTTGGTTTGATATTTTGTAATATTATTACTGACTTTGTCAACTGGTAAAGTTTTATTTAATTCACTGTATGCCATTGTTGAGATTTTTAACACACTTTGGAAATACATTTCTCCTCTGTACTTCAACAGCTGGTACAATAAACCTGTCACATTTTCTAAATGCACTCTTAAAATCAATACGTAGACATAGATAATGCTCTAGTGTTATTTCCACATTGCTATATGTGTTTTTTTTTTAATAGTACTGCCAAGTCTTCTGCAATTACAGTACTCTACAATACTGAAACCGCACTAGCTACACTAGGGTTCACTGTTTAATGTGAGAGCTAAGCAGTGTCAAATATTTAATGAAAATTACACAATTGTATCAATTGTAACTACCTCATTTGAGGACAATCAAATGAACATCAGAGAGGTGTTATGGATGAAATGCTGTTTATTTTAATGTTTGATTATTAGACACTTTACAGAAGGAAATGCATACAATATGGTATTATTGATATTTGATAAATTCTTTTTAAAAATAGCAAACGGAGAAATTAAAACATGGCAGAGAATGTTTGCTCTTGTTTTTTAGCCTTTAGGTTTTTAAATTTCGCCCGCTCCACTGCCCACGGCGTCTAGGAAAACCAGAGGCCGCACCTTCATGGTGGTGTGTCTAAGTGAATACCAAAGGCCTTTCCAGGTCCCCCACACAATGCCGTCATCATACTCGGCTTTGTACTTCCCTCTGCGATAGAATTTTCCATTTAAGTTGGCTGCATGACATCTGTAGATCAGAAGTTAAGTATACAATGTCAAAGGTGAATTTTCCAAATTACAAAACCCGGTGAAGAAACACAACTTCATAATCACATCTGAAGTGATGTGGACTCATGAAACACAAAGGGTGGGTGACAGCCTCACCTGTTGTACCACCAACCTGCTTTATTCTCCTGGGCACAGCTTCCCTGGAGGTACCGGTCGTTATCCTGTCAACCACCAGCATCACTGTTTTCGCATTCATCATTTGCACATCAATAGTCTATTATAAGCACTGTGAAACACCAACTTGCCATCTTGGAGTGGTAATGGTGGTGACAGATGGGTGACTAACCTGATCCCTGGTGCTGAACTGCATGCCACTGAGGCAAGAAGACCACTGCTCCACCACACCCCTGCTTCCGCTGAGAGCATCTCCCGCTGACCCACTGTACTGCCCATACTGAAGACGATACTTATCCTGGAATGGGCATTAGAACAATGTTTGCTGGGAGGATCGTTGTACTTCTGATTCTAAGGAAAAGCTACGCAAAGTGTTTTTCTCACAGCCTCATTGGCGATCCTGAAGTTGTCATAAAACGCATAGCTTCTCTGTCCCTCCCAGTCCATTAGATCGATCTTCACAAGGTTCTTACCTTTAGCGCAAAAAAGGCAGAAAGTAAAGTTGATAAAGGAGAAGCTAATAAGACAGGAAATAAAACTAAATCTAAAATCATATGCAACATATGAATGAAAAAAAAAACCCCACAAACTTATACTGAGTGTCTGCATTTAGTGCATAGAGTAACTGCTGACCTTCTGAGAGCAGAGAGTAAATGTGTTCATTCCCCAACCAAAACTCATCATTCCACAGTTTGAAGTCACCAAAGCCATCTCTGTAGTCCACCCAGTCTCTGAAATGAGAATTAGGATGGCAGTTGACTTCAAATAGAAACCCCATGAGCTTTATCAGCATCATACTAGATTTTAGACAGGCTGTGGGATCTTCCCCCCACATGCTGTGGGCTGCTTCTTCTGCACAATTACCTGTGAAAGTCAATTCTTCCATGCCGGCGTTTTTGAAACACTGTCCACCCTCCTCCATCATCCATGTCACAGTAAACCAAAAAGGGCTCCTGGTCTAATTTGGGTCTTATGCGGTAGAAACCGCTTGGTGGCTTCTGTCTGTCGAACAGTTCAGAACAGTCTAGGAAGAAAAACAAAATAAATGCTTCAGAGATTCCTGATTAATGTTCTTACATTCACATTTTGACTTCGTGTTGCATGTCAAGTACAAAATAGCTCATGTGCAAAACTCAGTGAATGGGAAAGAGAAAAATCTGAATTATATCACACACTGTAGATTTGCACCAAACATAGTGCACTTTTCTTACCTTTATCATAAACAATTAAATTGCCTGCTGGTGGAAGTGGTTTAGTCAGCGTCATATCCAGTCCATCTATAGCTGTGCTCTTGTTGTGGTTTAAACCAGAACCTGGGTCTGAATCAGCTCGAGGTTTGCTGTTAGATGTAGCAGGCTGAAAAGGACGGAAGTATTTGTGCTTCTGCAAGTGCTCAACCTGCCACTTTTTGATCAAAAGACTGTTTTCCAGTTTCCTTATGCTGCGCTTGAGAACAGTAAACTCAGGCCCACATGAGTCTATTGCCTTAAAATGAGGAAGGAAAAAAATTACCTCTGTTTTTATTCTGATAACACACAGAAGAAGCAGTGAGTAATGCATCACAGTGTTTTTTTCTGCACATCTAGAAAAAACACTCTTTAAGGCATACACTTTCAATTTTAACTGTTAATACAAAAATAAAGGAACACATTTGTTACAGAGTAGATACATACAGACGGCTGTGAAGAGGAGACCAAGACTGGGCACAGCAGAGCTAACAACAGCAACACTGGCATGACTTTTAGGGGGAGGGGAAAACCACCTTTTCTAAAATAAACAGGACAATTTAGATTAAAACTTTAAGAAAAATCTAAAAGTTATGCAGAAACTTTAAAAGTTTGTTTGTTTGTTTGTTTTTTAACACCTGAAGAATCTCGAAGCCACAAGCCTTACCTTCAATTCACAAAGCTCCCCTTGTTTTCTTCAGGCTCAGTGTTCTCTTCCCCTACAATTTGTCAGCATTATTTATAGGCTGGGCTCGTTCTGCATGGTCCACATTAGAGGATTCAGACTAGAACGGTCTCGCCAAACACTGAACTCAGGTCAGTTGTGTGCTTTCTCCTTCATAAACCATCGCATTGTTTTGAAAGTAGAGCTGATCCCAGAGCTGCAAATAGCTTCACTTACCGAAAATGTTGAGAGAGCTCCATTCTTTACATACCAGAAGTGCTGCGTGTGGGGTTTGCCTTTTTAAATATAACACAGTGATGTATTTGGGAAAAAAGATGATTATTCCTAACAAAATGCATTCTATTTTCCTTTTTTCTTTTTCTATTTTCCCCAATTTCCTGTTTCAAAGACTAATTCGTGCAATAAAGTAATGCACTATGATTTCTTAGTAATTTCAGAAACAGCAGAACATCCGGGTGAACATCACCCAGGGCACAAAAAACTCCCACTAGCAGTCGAAAGCACTAAAGTTTTTATTTATTTAGTACTGTACTAATTGAAAATACCAAAGGAAAAAAAAACATTTAATATGCAGTGGTATAAAACACAGGGGAGGTGCAAACTCTTGTGTAGAAAGTCAGCGTGTGCTGCGGAAGGGCTCCCTCTGCATTACTTGCTGGTTATTACTGATAAATATGCGGTTTGCATTTAAGTTGCATGTGTACGTTTTTGCTGCTAAGAAGGAGGAAAATAGGAAGACGATAAATGAGGTTTACGGATGAAGTGAAGGAGGACATGCAGAGGGTTGGTGTGATAGAAGATGACGCAAGGGAAATGGGTGAGATGGAGGCAGACGGTGCGCTGTGGCGACCCTTAAAGGGAACAGTTGTGGTATTTTGTGTTTTCTGTTTATTTCATTTTTATTTTTACTAATTTGAGGAATTTGTGTGAGTATAGTACTCATATGACATGAATTTATTTGACAAAAAAGAAAAACAAGTGAAGCAAAATGGCAGGAATGTACTATTTCGTTTTTGCCCGGTCTATTAAAACCAGATGTTCCAAATTAGTCAGCCCGTTGGCCTAGCTTGGTAACTACCGGTAGTTTAAATAGGTCTGTGCAGAAGGGTTACGGTCAGACTCTGTTTTTGAGTGAAAGTGAACTGAGGAGGAAATATGAATAAAGAGTAAAGAGGGGGGAAGGCCATTTTTTTCCTCCTGTTTTTTTTTTTTTTTTTTTCTACTGAGCTCCC
>VVHJ01027163.1:11680-24609 GCA_015107715.1 Tylochromis polylepis
ACTGAGCTCCAGGAAGTTCGAAACCGCTACGTTTGCAAAAACGATGAGGAATAGTGGATGGATAGAAAAAAAATCCACCCGGTTAACCTTTGAACTGTCTTCCTTTGTTCCCGGGAGAAGTCACAAGACGAAGTCTCGTATAATTTGACGAATGACAGTCCCGACGGTAAGCAGGCGGTGGGAGTTTAGTTTAGTTAGGCTTTTTGGGGATCTGATTTGTTGTGAACGGGTCAACGCTGCAAGGAAAGCAACAGGACAGTGAATGGTGATCACACAGACTGTGGACCGGGCGGTGAAATCTTGTTAAAATTTACCCAGAGGTAAACATAATGAGCGATTCCTTTCTTGAGCAGTTTGTTTGTACGTGCTGCAGCTGAATGGAGTGATTTACGGACGCGCTGTGGACTCCTGCATCCTGCAGGTAGCACCGGGAAATGTGTGCGAGACTGCTGTGAACATAGGCAGCGTTTTAGGACGAAGACACAAAGTTTATGCACTCTTGTCTCATTTGTTTCCACATTGTAACCACGTAGCATGAGGCTGAACAGGGTGCACTCGATCTTATCACGCTTTTGTTTCCAAATGCAGAAACTCAGGACAAAAAGAGAAAGGAGACGGAAGCATCATGTCCTCTGTGTACTTCAGCCCAGGCTCAGATTCAAGTGTAAATGGGTGAGGTTTTTATTTATTTATTTATATACATCATATAAATATATATTTGTGTGTGTCTGTAATCTCTATCTGTGTCTTCTCAGAAACATTACAAAGATGGAGAATGCTAAAGTAGAGATTGATGATGGCAAGGAGGAGAGTGCCCTACCAGACACACTGTACTAGTAAGTTTGCAGAGATCCAATTTGCATAACCCTCCAGCTCTACATACAGACACACATAACCCTGTCCCCTGTTTTGCAGCAATCTTCGGAAAAAGATAGCCCCGTTTGTCATGTCCTTTGGGTTTCGGTGAGTGCATTTTTTGCAAACTGGTAACGGGTACACCCCTGCCTGGTTGCATTTTAATTAAGTGTATTTTTTTTATCATCATATGGATGTCTTTCTCTCCAGTTTATTTGGAGTAATACTGATCATAGTGGACTTTGTGCTGGTGATTGTGGATCTCGCGCTGCCAGCCAAGAGTAGAGATGCTGGAAATGCGTTGGAGGCTGTGTCCCTCACCATCTCCTTCTTCTTCCTCGCCGATGTCCTCCTGCGTGTCTATGTGGAGGGGTGAGTGAGAAATGCTTGTGGGAGTCTAGTCGTTGTTTTTCTGCATCTCTGTAACGGTCAACACCCGGTCGTGAGTAAGAAGTCATGCGCATGAGCCAGCCTTCCAGGAAGAATAGCCTCTGTTCTGAGGAAGCCATTGGATTGCCTAACAAACTGGACAAAACTTACTTTTGCAAAGGTGTTTTTTTTTTTGACACTGTGCTAGAAGAGGTGTTCACGCTGATGTGGTGGATCGCAATATAGTTTGAATCTGTAAACATCACAACTGTTTCTTTGCTAATGTGAGAAAGAGAAATGTTAAAAGCAGTGATTCCCACCAGAGTTTTGAATCAGCAGAAACCAAGTCTGATATGTCATTAAACAGGAAGTTGTGAAGAGGAAGTCAGACAGGAAATGTTTTGGGGTAGGGATTAGGAAATGTAATGGCACAGTTATCAGAGTGTCAGAGAAATCACTGAATATGTTCATTGCATGATCCGTGCAGATTCTTTCTCCAGCTGTATACTAATCATGTTGTGTCATGTTTCAACTTATCTTGGCCTCCTCTTAGTTTCAAAGTGTACTTCAGCTCCAAGCTGAACATCATAGACGCCTGCGTGGTGATAGTCACACTGGTGGTCACCATGGTCTACACCTTCTCTGACCTGTCAGGTCCCAGTCTCATCCCCAGGTACATGTTTGCTCATTGCATGCCCAGCAAAATAGGCATGTGGTAGGAAGGAACAATTAAATAATTAAGTATAATCTGTAAATAAACATTGTGTTGGATAAGAAAAATGCAAAAGGGGCCACTTTAATGAGCAAACTGTAGTATAACACATCTAATATTTGCATAAAAAACTATTAGCTATAAGCTTCTTGTATTTCTTTGCCATATGGAAATTTACACCCATAATCCACCTACATGTTTTCTCTTATGATTCCTGACTTGACTCATAGATCTGTGCACAAACTACTCCCAAAAGAAAGCAATAGAGCAATGTTTTCAGTAAATGTGAAATTTAAAAAAAAAATAGGGATATTGTATTTAAAAAAAACAAAAAACAAAACCAAAACCCCCCATGTATTTTAAAGTTATTTTTTTCTTATTTGGTGAAAATCTGAGATTGAATGACTGTTTTAGCTGATTGTTTAGTGACTGTTTAGCTTAACCATATGGTTTTAAGCTACATGCAGTAGTTGCATAGAGTACCGTAGACCATAGTACAGATTTTATAATCTCCTTTTGAATGCACTGGACTTGGCACACCTGGAATAATGATTCACTTTTACATTTTCCTTTCAGGGTTGTGACATTTTTCCGCTTCTTGAGAATAATAATCCTTGTGAGGGTTTTCAGACTGGCTGCTCAGAAGAAAGAGCTGGAGAAAGTCACCAGGAGGATGGTAAGGTCATCACCCTAGACACAAACAGTAAATAACTGATACGGTTTGTTCAGCTGGATAGTTACAAGTGTTAGGGTTGGCATCAAGAGAGAACACTGGGAAAATTACTTATTTTTCAGATTTCTGAAAACAAGCGGCGTTATCAGAAGGATGGATTTGACCTTGATCTTACCTATGTCACAGGCAGGTGTTGCATGCTATGTGAATTTTAAAAAATATGCAGGTCAAGAAAATACATTTTGAGATTTAAAAAAAAAAATAGAAAAAATTATTTTGCATCTTTACCCGCTCTCTAGACCGTGTCATCGCCATGTCTTTCCCCTCCTCTGGAAAGCAGGCCTTCTATAGGAATCCAATCAGGGTAAGTGTGAGTGGCCTTGGATGTGGACATGCATTAAAATTAATTTTACCATGCACCACCTGCTTCACTTTGCAAACATAATAACATAGACAAATGTCAAAATCAATCAAATCCCAATCACAGTTACCATCGGCTTTTAACTGACTTCTTTTCTCTCTTTGTGCAGGAAGTGGCGAGGTTTCTAGACACTAAACATGAAGGCCATTATAAAGTTTACAACCTTTGCAGTAAGTTGGCTCCTCCTGTCCTCGCATGCACTGCATGCCCTTTTGTGCAGGACTACAAAACAGTGTAGTTTCTTTTTGTTTCCAGGTGAGAAAGGCTACGACCCCCAGTTCTTCCACTACAGGGTTGAACGGGTGTTTATTGGTGACCACAATGTCCCCTCCTTGGAGTGAGCACAGTTTGTTTCATATTTGGCCTTTTCTTCAATCTGGACCTTTTTCTTGTAGTTATAAGGAAGCAATTTTAAGTCAAAGAGGAATTATTTTTGTTATACAACTGACACTAATGTATTAGCTTGACAATCCTGAATATAATTTGGAGAAATCACTTTTTTTTTCTATTTTTTTTGCTCTCTGTAAGCGTTATCTCATTTTGTAAACCTATGCTAATGTTGAGACTTCAAAGATTTCTATAAATGACTCGCATACAGGAAAAAGATGCATCACAACTGCATCAAATTTCTGTGTTTTTGTACTGGACTGTTTCAGGGAGATGCTCAAATACACAGCGAGCGTGAGAGAGTGGATGTCTGCTGATCCCCAAAACGTCATTGCGATCCACTGTAAAGGAGGGAAAGGTGACGTCGGTGATCTCGCCTTGACTTGTTATCATTAAATGACTTATTTGAAAATATTCACCTTTTTATATGTTAATTCTACTGCTCCCTTTCCCAGGACGCACCGGTACTATGGTGTGCACCTGGCTTATCGACAGTGACCAGTTTGAGAGTGCACAGGTATATCTCTCTTACTTACTTGTCAAACCAGGATAAATAAGTGTCTTAAAACAAGGCTATATCCTTACATTTGTTTCCTTTCACACTGAAGGACAGTCTGGAGTATTTTGGTGAGCGGAGGACGGACAAAAGTCAGAGCTCCAAGTTTCAGGGGGTGGAGACTCCCTCTCAGGTAACAACAAGTCATCAAAAACTCTTTTTAGTGAAGGCATTTATTCTTAAATGTTCCATTTTAAGATTACCCTAAAGCCACTACTTGAAGAACTCTAATCATTGTGATTAGCGGCTCCATGTGGCAGAAACACAAAAGCATGGCAGCAATACAATGGCCGTCTTAACATGTGAGGCAACTGGATTTTTTTCCAAGATTTGTAACATCGCCAGAGAAGGTTGCCAGGTTTTGACCAAACCTTTTCTAGGAAAGTGTTTGGAAATGGCCAGATGGTTCTGTCCCACAAATCATTTGTGGGAGATTTTGGGCCTACCTCTCAGACATCGCTCTTCGCAACCATCAACAAAACACATAGTGAAGGAATGTCTTCTGGAATAAGTATATCAGAGTTTTAGGCACTGGTGAAATCTGTTCCAGGAAGCGTCAAAGGGATTCTGGAGTCCCAACATCTTCTTAAGACAGCCTGTTGGAATAGATGTACAAAAACTAGGGGGAAAAAAAGAAAAGTACTTTTTTAAATATGTTGAAAGGTTTTGTTGTTTTTGTGTCCTGCAGAGCCGGTACGTGGGGTACTATGAGATCATGAAGAATAAGTTCAACAGACAATTGCCTCCACCTAAAAGCCTCAGGATTAAAAGCATCCGTATCCACTCCATAGCAGGTAAACCAGAAAACCTGAAGCATGTTTGTTTATAGCTGCACCACCAACAGTGGTACATGTGAGCTTTTTTTTTTTCTTTTCTTTTCTTTCCCCCTCTACTCCTGCTCAGGTGTCGGTAAAGGTAATGGTAGCGATCTCAAGGTCAAGATAATTGTGAGAAACGAGCTGGTGTTTGAGTGCGTGTGTGTCAAGCGGGAGAACTGCACGGTAAGTCTATCACACACTCACAAATTCACACATTCACACAACAGGATTTAAGAGTTTTAGCGTTTTAACCCGTTTTTGCTGTTTTTTTAGGTGTTTCCTGATGTGGGCAATAACGCAGCAGTCATCAGCCTGCAGAATGGGCCTGTGGTTGAAGGAGATGTGAAGGTCATGTTTGAATCGAGTGCAGTGAGTGCTTACTTTTTCCCCTTTAACACTGCATATTAAAGGAAAGCTTGTGAATCAGATTCACGTGATCTGTTCTCATCATCCTTAGGGTCTCCCGAAAGGATATGAAGATGTTCCATTCTACTTCTGGTTCAATACGTCCTTCATAGAAGACAACAAGTGGGTTTCTTTTTCTCTTTCAGTAGATCAGAAACAGTTTTTGTATTCTTTTGACTGTATTATCATGACTTACACACTCTCTTTAAACGGTCCTCAGGCTGTTTTTACCCAGGGAAGAGCTGGACAACCCACACAAACCAAAGACCTGGGACCTGTACAAGGAAGACTTTGGTGTCACTATGTTCTTCTCAGAATCTGAATAAAAGAAGGGGGGGGACCTGTTCTGCTTTAATGATGTACGATGAACAGAAATATGCAAATTGAACACTAATTAAAAAATTAATGCAGTCTTAGTGTTAAAATTGACCAGAGGAATACCGCACATTTACATACGTTTAAATGCTGTGATCTTAAGTGCAGAGAATTCTCCGCTTTACAAATAATGTAGACTAAAATGCTGCTCTGAGCTTTTGCCACATAAATTCATGAGACATGGAGAATTACCAATTAAACAACGAATAATGTCCTCATTTAAATCAGTCTGTATGTGTAGGTACTTGTTTTGGTTTATGTGGTAAAATGATCAAAATTTAGCATTCATGAAATTATAAAGCTATATGTATGGCTGATCTTTTCATAGCTCAGTGCTTTATTTGTGAATTTTTTCCCAATGCTGTTACTAATTAGTTTTTGTATCAAATTTCTGAAGAAAGTAAGTGTTGGAGCTGTTCATTTGTTTGATTAATTTTACATAAAATAATTTTAAATTTGTACTCAATATTTGCCCCTCACAAACAGGTAATGAGCAAGCAATTTTATTCACGATCTGTACAATCACTTAAATGACCGCTTATATTACAACACTTTCCTGTTACACCATTAATTCCCCAGATTTATTCACTGCTAAAGAAATTGGCTAAAAACAAAGTGCAGGCAGAAGTAAACATTAGGAAAGAAAAATACTGCTCTTTGGTTGGCTAAAAGATGTTTTTGCTGAGGCAGAAAATATTGCACATAAAGGTGAATTAATAAAGCACTGACCTAAAATCCAAACAATGGTGCTGACAAAGGACTAAAAAAATATATTAAAGTGCCAACACATTTCTGAGTAGCACCACGGGACTGAGATTAGCGTCGTCGTCTCACAAGAATAAGGTCTGCCAGCTGGGGTCTTTCTGTGTGGAGTTTGCATGTTTACTGTATGTGTGTGGGTTCTTGTGTCAATGAGGGTGTGAATGGCTGCCTTTCTGTTAGCCACAGGCTTTCAACCTGTACAGGGTGTTCGCCACCTCTTGCCCCATGGCAGATGGACAGGCTCCGGACCCTTTGCAACCCTGAATTATATAAGTGGAAGAAAATTAATGGATGACTAACATTTCAGAAGGATAGAGGTTTAAAAGACCTAAGATTGCAAGAATTGATAAGTTCATATTTAACAAAAAAAAACAACAAAAAAAGGCACTGGCTTCGATAGAACTGCTTAAATCATGAGAACTCTGAAGAATCCTTGTAATGTCTAATACTCTGTGTGCGCTTCAGAACAATTTTAACAACTGACACTGAAGGAAAAAAAAATAAAAAAGGTCAACCGTCCATAGCATGTTCCCACATTCATCTAAATGAATTTAAACACATTATTAGTGATGGGGCACAACAAATACCCAAGTTGGGTTTCAAAGTTCCACATACCTGTGAGCATAATGATTAATAGGTCAAGTGACTTTATGAAATCAAACCTATTAAAAAAAAAAACAATCCTTGTCCGAGGATTATTTGTTTTTGGCTCAGTATCATACTTAGTCATATTTCTCCCCCCCAGCCTTTTCCAGGCTAAACTCCATCGGGTCAACAGAGAGTTTTTGTGGCAGCTCTGGCTAAGCTTCCTTTAAAACCATTAAGGTAGTCGCACTGCTTCAGGTCATCATAACGCCCACTTCGTAGATAGCACAGCATACCGGTCTTGCAGACCTCTTTGCAAGGCTTTGAGACGTGCCCTTTATATCTCAAATACCAAAACTTGTGGAAGACAGGATCATCATTGATAAAGGTCTGGATCAGCCCATTACAATCGGAGGGGAACAGAGTAGACAGACCATAAGCCTCAGTGGCACGGTACAGTAGTATCCATTTAGGATTCTTTTGTGGACTATGTGTTGCCCATGGACTGTGGTTTGCCTCTGTAAGGTTCAGGATGTAGGTTTCATGGTCGAGCACCAGCCGAGAGCTTCCTTGGTAGTTTCCATCAACGTAGTAGACACGGTATCCTGAAAAGACATTTTTGCTGTGTGTGAGTGTGCTGCTTATGAAATGCGGGAAGATGACTTAACTCAATTATTAACTCACCTGGATTAAGGTCAACAAAGGTAGTGACACTGGGAGCAATGAACGCTACCCCCAACGGTCGGGTCATGGTTTCCTCATCATAAAACATCTGGAACTCATCCAGGTGTGTATGACCAAAAAACTGTCCAGTGATTGTACTTTCATACCTGAAGAAAGGATGCGAGAGTAGTTTACCAAAGAGAAACCTACCGATTCATCTCTGTTTACAAAGGTTATGCTTTCAGATACTGAAAAGTGTTTCTGCTAATAAGCCAGCTCTGTGTCTAGCTGCTGTAATTCCAAGAATACTGCTTATCGGAATTTAGTTGCCTCGATCAGCATTACACATGCACCTTTTCTAAATTCTCCAGTTATCTTTACTGGAATACACTCGGCTTCCAGCAGTTTCTAACAGCTGTATATTAAATCCTCAGTGACTACTGCAGCTACCTGTTGACAATGTGATAATAGTTCCAGCTCCAGCTGCTCAGACAAAGGCCAGGTGGGATGTGACCAATGATATGTACCTACAATAAAGTAAAATAAATAAATGTTTTCTTGTGCTTAGTAAATGAGATCAGAGGTAATTAAAATAAGAAAGTTGCAGTGTCACAGTCTTAAGTGATCAAACTCACTTTTTCTCCCTCGTCCTCGCTGGCCTGGAGAATGTGGACGAGCCACTGCAGCTGATTCCCGGGATCGGTGGAGTTCACCATCAGCCAAAAGTTTTCGCGTGCACAGAAGTTCATGTTGAGAGAGACCAGCCTCAGCCCAGGCTGAATCTGCACTGTGTAGAATCCTCCATATCTAAAATTACAACAAAAAGACACCCGAATGGTTCAAAGTCACTCTGGGGATCATCAGCCTCTGGGTCACTTATTGCAACTCAAAATGTTGTATACACTCACTGGCCACTTTATTAGCTACACCTTGCTATTACTATAATGGACCCAGTCTTGCCTTCAGAACTGCTTTAATTATTTGTGGCAAAGATTCAACATATTGACATGATCACTCAGTTACTGCAGATTTGTCAGCTGCACATCCATGATGTGAATCTCCTGTTCCACCACATCCAAAAGGTGCTCCACTGAATTGCGATGTGATGACTGTGGAGCCCAGTGAGTACACTGAACTCATTGCAAAGTTGAAGAAACCAGGCTGAGATGATCTTTGTGACATACAGGGCATGTCACAAATAGATGGATCTATGCTTTGTGTTATTTTTACCAGATTCTGACTGTACCATATGAATATCACACCAGAAATCAAAACTCCTCAGACCAGGAAACATTTTTTTCAATGTCCAATTTTGGTGAGTCTGTAAAATGTAGCTTTATTTTCCTGTTCTTAGCCGACAGGATTGGGACCAATGTGGTCTTCTGCAACTGTAGCCCATTTGCATACCATGGTTGTAACAAATGGTTCTTTAGGTTCTTCTCCGACCTCTGCCATCAACAAGGAATTTTCACCCAGAGAACTGCTGTTCACTGTTTATTTTCTCTTTTTCAGCCCATTCTCTGTAAATCCTAGAGATGGTTGAGTGGGAAAATCCCAACAGATCAGCAGTTTCTGACATAATCAGACCAGTCCATTTGGCATCACCAACCATACCACATTCAAATTAAATTAAATCACCATCTTCCTCATTCTGATGTTCGGTTTGAACTTCAGCAGACTGTCTTCACCATGTCTATGTGTTTAAATACACTGAGTGGCTTTCATGTGATTGCCTGATGAGATAGCTGCATTAACGAGCAGTTAACCCTATAATGCCCTGTGTATCATATTTAATACATGAGTTTCTGAGATCTCCATCTCATCAGCATGATCAATGCTTGCCATAATTTCAAAATGTTATGGACAAAACTCTTTTTTTTGGTCTAAAATTAACATTGTTGTTAACAAAAAGTTGCCAAAAACACCCAATGTATCAAATGCAATACAACAAATATATAATAAATATATAACAAAAATATATCATACACAACATGATATAGCAAAAAAAGAATTTGTGGATTTTGTTATAAGGGTTAATAAACCGTTCCGAAACAAACAAACAAACAAAAAAAACCCACACACACACACACACACAAAAACATCAGAATTTTCTGGCTATTTTTTGATGGGTTGGGTCTTACAGGGTTAATCAGGTTAGTTGCTGCTATGTGATTGGCTGATTAGATAGCTACATTAATGAGCAGTTTAACAGCTGTACCTAACAAAGTGGCTGGTAAGCATATAAGAAACACTTTCTGTCATTTGTAACCAGTCACAGTCAAAGTGTAAACTGCGTCATGAACACAGTTTCCTCGTGATCCAGTGTAAATGCTTTGTTTCATGTCAATTTTTACCTACGGTAGCTTTAACTGCAGTAAAGTGGCAAAGGACGTTCACATATAATAGAATCATAAAATTCAGTAACCTTAAAGTCTTCAATGCCTGATCTGGCAACCACGGGGCCCATTCCTCTGCCATTTTGTGATATAGCCAGGTAGAGGATCTGTTGCCATGAACAAAGGGTGGAGGGAAGCTGTTTACTGGTGTGCTCTCATGGTTTCCTACAGCAGGGTAAACCGTCACAGTAGGTCCCAGGTGTCTGAGGACAAAAGTTCAGAGTCAACATGAGATTGGACCAGTTCAAGATAATGACAAACTTATGACTGGACAACCCTCTGAATGTTAACATGGTCTGAGTCAGAGTACAGTGTGTTTGTAATGAATGTACCCATAAACCAGCACAACATAGATTATTAGTTTTATTATATTAAAACTATTCTGATCTACTGTTCTATGAGTTAAAGTAGCAGATGTCACATAAGTCAGAGTTAAGCTTAAAGAAAACTTACTTGTGGATAAGTTTGGAGATGACAGTAAGCTCTGACAGCTGCTGCTCCCTGGTCTGAGACCACACATTGTGTGCTGGTATGTCTCCAGTCCAGTAAACCCAGTCCCATGGCCCAGCTTTGGCAGCATTTTCCAGAAGGTTCTCCACTGTCCAAAGCGGCAGGTCACAATTTCCATAAGTTCCCCAATGCCCAGCCTTCATCCTACTCAAGTTGGGAGAGCCAGAATCATTACGACAACACAGTGGTTCCTTGCAGTCTGCAACACTGCCAACCGCATATTCCTGTCAAGAGGAACAAAGAATAATTTTTTTTTTTAAGACACGAGTTGAACCCAAACAAGTCAGGTGATCAAAGTCAGTAAAATTTTATGCTGAGTTAAGCCACAAAAAAAATATAGAGACACTGTAAATCACTAACTTTAACCTTGTTTTTGACAAGACTATGACCTTAACATAAAAAGGTTTCATATACACACCTACTGACAGATACACTTCGAGGGACTATATACATACACAAAATTAGGACAAGAATAACCAGGTTTGCCAGCATTTCACTTCAATTTCAACTCTAGCGCTTTTCTTTTCACACACTCACCCTGTCCCAGTGGACGTCTGTGAGAAACAGGACTCTGCTCTGTGGAGAACCAGGTTTGGGAGGAGATGGTGGTTTAACGGGGGGCTTAGGAACATTTGGCAAAGTGATGTTCCAAGGTGCATACACATCAAATTTGCCACAGGAAGGGCCCACCAGCACAGCACACGCTTCAGTGGGCCACAGAAACGACTCCTGCAGGGCCCTTATGAAGTCATCCCTGAACAGCTCAATTATATCCCGACAGACTTGTTCATCAGCCAGATGGAGACGGATACACGCCTCACCTACTGCACGCGCCACTCGCTCTTCATTTGCATCACTCTGAGGGAAGGGTTTAACAGAGAAAAAAAAATCTGAGAGGAGGGAAATTAAGCAAACTAACCACTACATTTGAACTTCCTTCAAAGCAGGCCAAGCTAAAATTGGTTTAGAAGATTTATTTCACAGTATGAATCAAAGTCTCAGAATTTAAGTGCAGTGTCTGCACTTAAAAAGCACGAGAGAATATGCAAACGCATGTGGTTGAAGTCAGCAGCTATAGCTAACAATTAAAGTGTTACTTGTGGTCAACAGAGTGGTCTAAGGACTTTTATGCTAAATCGGCTAAACACAGAAGAAGCACAGTGTCATATGACTTGTATCATATGCCACAAATATTTAAAAACTTTTTATGCTCTGCAATAGCAGTAATATTGTGTAATATAATTGGTGATAATAAAATAGTATGCTCCATTTGAAAACAAAATGTGAACTGCTCAGATTTATTGCCTTTTTAACCTAATATAGCTGTACCAGAATTAAATAAACAAATAAATAAATAATAACTGCCACTGCTTTGTTCAGCCTAGGAAGTTGGATAATGTGCAATAACCTGAACAAACCACAGATCACATAGAAGAAAGAAAAAAGTTAAATCAGAAGCATATGTTGATCTCAAATCTAGTCTTCCACCCTCCAGTTTAAAGGTTCTGCTTCCCAGCATTATAAAATACACTGATGTAAATGGTAAAGGGAATATTGAATATACTAGAAGCACCTCTCAGTATTACATAATGCTGTTTAATATGGAAAACATAATCTTCCTGCGTAGGATGGGCCAGAGCATTTTATGAGGCGGCTGAGGTCTTTTAACATTTGTTAGACATTACTCAGGATTTTCTACGAACTGTAAAAACATAAGCTCTAATTATACATGTAGTCAATATGCAGTCCACAACAACAACAACGAATGTATAATTAAACTTCAACGGCGTTTTAATACTCTACTAAATGTTTTGCACTTTTTAAACAAATGACTTCCTGAGCTGCTCTAAGGACCGGATGGTCTGTTGCACTTATGCAACTTGTGGTTTAATAACACATTTTTAACACATTACCAGAAGGGCGACATCAACAATGGTGAAGACAGCTTTGCAGACGTAGCAGGTGACATTTCTCCAGTTGAATCTGACACTTGAGTGACTTAGCTGCTCCATGAACACCAGGCTGGGATTTCCTGGCAGCTGTGCTGGATGACAGGAGCCAAACAGCGGCAATATCAACACCAAAGAGCAAGTTATCAGCCCAAAGGAGGGCGGCTGAAAGGAGAGCCTCATGGTCCTGACAGCAGGTGTCCTCAGAGAGCGTTTGTCCTCTGTACAGGACAGCAGGACAACATGCACAACAGAAACAAAACAACAATGGGTGTCAAGGAAGTAACATTTACTGTCGCGGTGCTTAACCTAACACTTCAGCCTCAGCTTCAAAATAAATGACTAACAAACAACCGCAGGCAATGCGGTTCCGCTGTAGGTCAGCTACTAACACAGCAGCAGCGGGAACACACTCTTAACAAAGCTAGCTACTCTTCTGCTACCATACCTCTGAATATAACGAAGTGTCGCAGTTTTCCCTGAGTGAGAAGCG
>VVHJ01027168.1:0-11259 GCA_015107715.1 Tylochromis polylepis
ATCCTGGCGCTTGCTGGACTTTCTTGGACGCCCTGAAGCCTTCTTAACAAGAATTGAACCTCTTTCCTTGAAGTTCTTGATGATCCTATAAATTGTTGATCTAGGTGCAATCTTAGTAGCCACAATATCCTTGCCTGTGAAGCCATTTTTATGCAACGCAATGATGGCTGCGCGCGTTTCTTTGCAG
The DNA here is from genome assembly GCA_015107715.1 of Tylochromis polylepis. Taxonomy (NCBI): domain Eukaryota; kingdom Metazoa; phylum Chordata; class Actinopteri; order Cichliformes; family Cichlidae; genus Tylochromis; species Tylochromis polylepis. Next base: position 188 of record VVHJ01027168.1, read on the forward strand.
GTCACCATGGTTAACAATGGAAGAACAATGATTTCAAGCATCACCCTCCTTTTAACATGTCAGGTCTGCCATTCTAACCCAATCAGCCTGACATAATGATCTCCAGCCTTGTGCTCGTCAACATTCTCACCTGAGTTAACAAGACGATTACTGAAATGGTCTCAGCAGGTCCTTTAATGACAGCAATGACATGCAGTGGAAAGGTTTTTTTGGGATTAAGTTAATTTTCATGGCAAAGAAGGACTATGCAATTCATCTGATCACTCTTCATAACATTCTGGAGTGTATGCAAATTGCTATTATAAAAACTTAAGCAGCAACTTTTCCAATTTCCAATATTTATGTGATTCTCAAAACTTTTGGCCACGACTGTACTTGTCTGCTGTGGAACCTCTGAAAATGAGGGACTACATATAAAGAGGGCTGTAATTCCTAAACAGTTAACACAATACTTTATTCAAAGCCCTTGAATTAAAGCTGAAAGTCTGCACTCAATCACAGCTTGACTGTTTGTTTTAAAATCTACTGCAGTGATGTGCAGAGACCAAGTTACAAAAACTGTGTCCCTGTCCAAATATTTATGGGACAATTACTCAAACATGGCAGTATCTTCCAAGTTTCAAGCTGTATTTGGGGTGCGGTCATTATTGCTCGTGACATCAAGCTTTAAAGGTTCTTTTTGGACTCTTAGATATCTTTAAACAGGAACCAGGACTCGACTAATAAAGCAAGAGCTAAGGTCAAACATTACTACAGCGATAATGAAATCAAAACAGGACTCCAAAAGTCAATATGACAAAAATTCAAAAATTAGAACTTCAATAAAAAACAAACAAAACCAAAACATAAAACTCTCCCTTAAGTTTACCATTTCACAGCTAAATAAAATGTCTATCAAATGTATTTTTAATAAAGCATATGCTACTTTTATAAACAGATGTTAACCTCAACTGGTACATCCCATTTAGATGTCTTTTTGACTGGTTTTGCACATTACTGAAGTCTTCTTTATGTCTGACCCAGCGTCTTAGCTTTTTGGAAAATGTACCCCCCAATACAGACACTTCTTTTCAGTTCTTATTGTGTGAAGACCTTAAATTAACAGTGTGCCTCTAATCTATAGTACATACTTATTCTAAGCAGGCTTTAAGTATGTGTGTTGAGGATGGAAAAATGACTAAATTAAGTATGAATTAAATCCACTTGAACTAGATGGCATGCATATTAAATGTGTAATAGAAGATTATCTGTGAAACTAAAATGTGGGTGATGGTGAAACAGCTCTGGGGGATCTTTGAGGAGGAAAAAAGGTTTATTGCATAATGTCCTGTTAGTATAAAAGTGTATTTTAAAATGCAGTTAGCTGTTACTTGAATCATGTGGTTCAGTTATTTTTCTGTCATATTTTGGATGCTTAACTGCCCATAAAAGAAAACATATGAGAGTATTTATCTTAATGTTGCTCTTCTACTGTTATTGAGCTCACTTTGACACCCCTGACCTCTTTTTCTCTTTATCGTGATACTGTGAAAAAACATGTCCAGACAATGCATTCAATCAGCCAGCCACCAACTCACTGTCGACCTCTGTGTGCTTTTTGTATCAAAAGGGTGGGCAGCAACAATTTCAACATGAATAAACTTCCTGAATCTCAGCCTGAGGATGAATCTGTAAATGTGTAGAGAAGCTGTTGCAAGCTCATTTAGAGGTTACTGGCTGAGTAATTCTGCTTGGTGAAATTAACCTATGTGAAATATAGTTTTGTTTTTTTTGATGGACATTGAACACAAAAACAAAGCTGACACCCCCACACTGTCCCACAAAAAGTGAGGCATTTAAATGATTTCTTTATTGTTGGTTGTTTCTGTGTGACCTGTGAATAAGTGGGCACTTTTGTGGTATTTTGTGCTGGCGTGAGAACTTTTTGCTCTATTGCAGTGTGTAGATCCAAAATATAAGAGACAAGAGGCTTTTCTCATTTATGTGAGTTGGCCTCCTCATCCCCTTTGTCCTTCCTCCTCCTGCCTGTGACCCAGAAATCAATCTCAGTATGTTGTGCTGACTGATGTCTCAACTCCTAAAATGCCTGTGGATGAAAGAGGAGAGATGGGTGCAGGAGGAGATTAATCGAGGATGCACTGGTGTATCCTTTGCAAAAGTGTTTTTACCTTCAGCGTGAAAAAGAGGTAAAGCGCACAGCTGGAATGTACAACCCACTGAGAGAGGAGGACTCTTAAAATTTCTTTTTACAAAACAAGCAAATTATAATATTTTTCCACGTTGCACAATTTTGTGAATTTAATTAAGATGGCTATAAATTTAAATATAGTGCACTGAGCACTGTTACATCTGACATTATAAAATACAGCACTAGTCAAAGTTAACTGACAACACTTTAAAATGAGGCTATAAAGCGAGGATGTCTCATCTTGTTAAACGTCTGCTGTCTTCACTTCTCTCTCCTCGTGCCTCTTCCTCGCCTCCTCAGCTTGCATCTCAGGTGGGAGGGACTGAGATGCAAGAAGAGGAATTGGGCATGTGCAAAGTGTGATATGAGAAAGGTGGATTCATGAGAATAACACAACAAAAAGAGACACTTAAAAAAAAACACACAATGGGGAAACCAGCCCTACCACCCTTTGTATTTTCTAAATTGCACATTCTCAATTCCTCTCCTCACATCTTAGCTCCACCTACCAGAGAACTTCCTGGTACGTATGGATGTGCTATCCTGGAAGAGCCTGACTACCTGCTCAAACTGAAAGGGCTGCAGGTACCATTTCATGCTACAAGGACACTAGCAAAAAGTAAAACAGAATATCAAGAGAGAAAACCCCACAAGCACAGGAAGAACACAGAAACTCCACACAGAGAGGCCCTGGCTGGTGAGTGGATTTGTACCCAAATCCTGAGGGGATATCCCTAATATGGTCATTTCAGGCATACATCGCTAACTGTGAAGCTCCGTCCTATACTTATTCTTCTATAAGTATAGAAGTATACTTGTATGAGGGGCAGCCAATCAGCAAGTTAGCTTAATAGCCTCATACAAAGGAGGAAGTGAGAGGCCACAACAAGAACCAGTATGAAATAAACTGCATTACTTTGAACTGCAAATCATGCAAAGCTACTCTACTAGAGTTGAAGATGATAAAAAAAACTCCTGCTTTTAGCCATAGTTTTATTACAAATTCAATTCAGTTGGAAGGATTTTGTTTTGATGTCTGTTGATATCTGACAGATACTTTCCTTTACTGTTTAGATTTATACAATAAATGACCAATTAAAAGATTTCTTGACAAAGAACATATTAGTTTTTTGCAGCTTCATTTGATTAATGTCTGAAACTGATTACTTTCCACCACTCAGATGCTATAGTCCACAGTTATTCTACTTTTCACATCAGTAATGAACAGCTCAAGATCGTGCTCTCTGGAGATGTTAACATTTGTAGCAAACACCTCCAACTGCAACCTCTCTTCTCCACCCCCTTCACTCACCATCTCCCTCCCATCCTGTCCTTCATCCTCCCTCTTACTCTCATTTTTTTTCTGTCCTAGGTGGTGTCGCTGCTGAACATGAGTAATGATGCTGTCATCTCTGCAAGTCTCCATTTATCAATGTCAGAAGGGAAAGCCGGAGTGCGTGGTGGATATCTGTGTGTGTGTGTGGGGTGATGTTGGGTGGGGATAGTAAGTGGATAAGAACCAAAGCAGCATGGGAAAGATGTGGCAGAAATATGGGAGGAAGAGGAAGAGTATGGTGGCCATGGCAAAGAAAAGGGGTGAAGATGAAGAGGAGCGGCACACAGAGGAATAAGGAAGAGTTTGAAAGGGATGGAAAAGCTGAATTTTGACAAAAAGGTCGCAGCTCTGCGTGTGGTCTGTCTGTCTGTCTGTCTGACACCAACAGGGTGTCCCTGATTCATTGTCACTGTTACAAGCAGATAGCATTGAGGCTCTGCTCTTTAGCATATTCCAGTCTAATTATGTAAATTGGGTGTGTTAGACAAAACATTACTGAGGCAGTTAGTCAGTCTGCTTTTAGGCGCCACATGATTGTGTGTGCATTTGTCTCTGTCAGTCTTACAACCTTGGAATGAAATGAGCTTGTCTACTTAACAGAGTAAGTATGAATGTTATGTGTGCACACACACAGAGTCATTGTATGCAACCACCAACTACCACTAGCCACAGACCAGCCTGCAGGAGAACCTGAACCCGCAGAAATCTATAGATGTATAAACAGAAAACCTACCTCGTCACCCTGGCTTTTTACTCATTAAAGACCAGGAGTGTCAAATTAAATTTACACCTTGGCTTTGTACAACACAGTTTCATCTTTACTGAGATGGACAAGTAAAATTTTAGCCTAATAACCTATAGAAAAAGAAACCACCTCCAGATTGTTCCCCTTTCTTACAGTGTAAAGAAGTTTAACTACATGTTTAAGCTCTGAGATGTCTTGTGAAAAATATGTCTCAGTTTTCTACCTTAGAAAGAAATGTTGCTGTAGTAAAGAAACTGATTCAAAGAAACTCTCCAACGCAGCTCACTGGGCTTACAATGTAAGAAATAAAGAACTTTTGAGAATAAATGCATACTATTACAGAAAAGGCACTGGCAGATCTTTATTCTGACTTAAAAGTTAATACATTTTCTGTGAATTCATAGAAAATGTATTGTACTGTTGTACTGTGTTTACAAAACAGGAAATTCTGCAGTAAAAAGTGACAAAACAAGAAATATGTTGTTATTTTACGTAGTATTAATAATATTAAAAACCACCTTTATGTCTTTATTTCTGTCATTTAATGTCATATTCCTTATTTTGGTGAGGGAGAGGACATGCAAAACCAAAGTCCAATCTTTATGCCCTCTTTTGGAGTTTTCATATTTTTCAAAGCCATCCAGTGGGCCTAATTGGAGTCTCTGGTGGGCTGGTTTGAACACCTGGGCCATGTGTTTAACATCCCTGTTACATATATCACTTTTACTTTATTTACCTTCTCATTTGCGTCAGGTTTGTATTTTAATAATTTTTTTCTGGCTTTTTGTCAGTCTGAATCTATTTTATCCAGCATCACTATATTAAAATATTTTTAGTTGATTATTGTAAGTTTGTTCAACTTTATGTTTCATATTTTTAACTTATTTTTTCCAGAATTATTTCATTTTATTCAATTATTTTTTGTTTTTTGCAGATTTTGTGTGTGTTTTTTTTTAATGATTTCTCTTTTTAATCCACTTGCAGGATTACTTTATTTTACTGCTTGTTTAATCATTTAGTCTTTTATTTTTTCCAGCAACACATCATTCAATTACTTTTAGTTTATTGATGATTGCAGATTTTCTTATATATTTTCTTATTTCATGTTGCCTTTTTATCTTTTAATTGTTTTGCTTTACCAAGTTTGCTCTGTCTTATTATCAGCTTATAACTGTCAGTTCAAAGAAAAGCACTCTGAAGTGCACTAATTTATGAAGGGGCGTAGTATCAAAATAAAATATGATTGATTGAAAGCTAAAGGCTCTACCTGCCATTCTACTTTAAATACCCTAGAAACCACAAGTTAGCCAGCAGTCTGAGAGCAAAGTGCTCTATTGGGGTGAAACAGTGCTGTGAATTCTTTAAGATAAGATGGGATGTGATTATTCAAGACATTGTATCTGAGGAGAAGGATTTTAAATTCAATTCTGAATTTAACAGGGAAAGAAATCAAGAGAAGCCAATATGAGAGGAATATATGTAGTAAATTTAAATTATTATAAATTATAATAAATATAAATGACATTACAATATCTGATAATAATAATTTACAACAGTCCAGCTGAGAAGTAATAAATGCATGAGCTAATTTTTCACCATCATCCTGAGACAGGATGTTTCAATTTTTATTGCATTATTACCAAAAGAGGACAAGAAGAACCCAGCGGGTCCTCATCCATCTGTGGAAGAAAAAAAAAGTAATGTAAAAATGTCAGGGTTAAAAAAAGCACGCTGTCATATTTCAGTGGATGGAATTAGCCTATATTATTATAATTCCAAGATAATTGTTGGAATTTTGGGAATAGGGGGCATTGGACTTAACCACTTAAAGCATGAACATGTATTATTTTGCATTTATAACAAGCACAAGAGCTTTATATTGTAAGGTAAAGCTTACAATATAAACTTGCCATACAATGCTATGGAGAGAATCCCAATGATCAGAAAGTCCCCTATGAGCAAGTCATGGCAGAAGGCGGGAATGAAGAATTCCCTTTTAACAGGAAGAGACCTCAGCAGAACCAGGCTTGTTCTCCAATCAGCTCCCACTGCTTTGGAGGTGAGGAAAAGGCGACAAGAGAAAAGATGAGTGCATGAGTGTACCCATACACCAACTATGGGGAGAGTACAAAGTTTAGGCAAAGAAATATTGGCATATAAATGCATGGGCATCACTCAGTGAATGACGGTAAATCTCACAGGAGCCTGAGGCTAAAGCAGCATAAATAAAGGATGGTTCAGGGTTATGTTATCATGCCATCAAGGTTAGGTTTCAAGTTTGAAGCCTAACCTTAAAAGTAGAGATGATATGTATCTCTGCAGTCTGAGAGTGAAGTGCTGTATTCAGATAACATGATTCTAAAAGTTTCTTATGCTAAAAAAAGGACAAATTTCTGTTGCTCAAAGTTTAGTTGTGCCTTTATGTTTAGTTAATTTAGCCTAATGGATCAGTCTGGCTGTGATTGGAGCAATACTGAGTGAATCCCAAGTAAACGGTTATAAACACTCACCAGCCACTTCACGAGGTATACCTGTTCAATTGCTCGTTAAAGGAAATATCTCAGCTAATCACATGGCGCCAACTCACTGAATGTAAATATGGTCAAGACGACCTGCTGACGTTCAGAAATCTCATGGATGTGCTGCAGATGTGTGATGCTATCATGTCAATATGGACAAAAATCTCAGAAGAATTTTTCCAGCACCTTGTTAAATCAATACAATTAAGAACTAAGGTAGTTGTGAAGACAAAAGTGGGTCCAACCCAGTACTATCGAGGTGTGCCTAATAGTGTCCAGCGAGTGCACATTTCATGTGTTGACAGCTGCTGTGTAAATGATGTAAATGAATCCAGTGTAAAGAGAAGCTTTCATGTAATATGATCAGCGAGAATAGTCTCTCTTTATTTTATCTTTTTGAAAAAACAAACAAAAAAAGTCTCTTGTAATTATCTTTTGTTAACATTTTCAGAATTCTGTACAGGATAAAAAGAAATAAGCACTGCTTAAGAACCGAGTCAAATCTCAAACTAGAAAAAACAAATGAAAAAAATTCCAAAAAAGAGAGGAGGTTTACAATACAAATTAGTAGTAAGACATTGTCTGAAGTGCAATGGCATAGCTCAGATGGGTTAAAAGTGAAACCAAAAAACTTCAAAATAAAAATACTTCTCTATTTTCCAACAAACAGTAAATTCTTTACAGAGTAGAGACTGTATTATCTGATGTATTTAAACCTGTAAAAACATATTTACAAATAGCCATTATCTTTTATATACTTTTTTTTCTCATAATCACATATATGTCAGCACCAGTAAAAAAAATAAAATAAAACAAAGAACATCAATAACAACAGTTTTCGTTAAAATGTTGTCTACAGACTTGGTCCCGGTACATAATGATATTTGGAGGAAGCTTCCTTTCTCTTCCTGAAGGGATTTCAAACCAGGTCACGCAGCCTCACTTTGGCTGTGACCTTAACACTGACCCACACATGTTTCTATATCTTCCTGCCTCCACGTTGGACTCGTAAACCTCAGGTGTTTTCCCACAAACTTCCTCTAACATGTGATTTATGAGCCTGCCTGGACTGGCATCAAACTTTTGGAAGCATGAGCATTGGAGCCCCCGCAGGTTTGGGCGCTCCGCCGCTTTTCCTACACGAGGCAGGCTCAACAATCAAGAGGGTTTTAAATGTGTGACCATGCTCCCCCTGATAAAACTCGGGAATGCTATAAAACCCCTACATATCTGTCCATCCTTGACATTCAGTCTCCACACAGTGAGATGGAGGACTCCCCAAAGGTGACAGAAACCAAAAAAAAGTACAGAAATTCGTTCGCAGGTGCTGCCAAACGCAGTGGCGCTTACAGGACGACGGGCGTGGTGGTTAAAGTTCGTATTTAAAGGGTTGGATTATACAACACCAACAACCATGAGAACAGATGATGACAAGGAGTTAGTTTACAGAGAAGAAGGCTTTTTTGGTTTTGTTGATTACAGCATTGTCCTCCAAACTTTCACTCTGATGAGCTAAATACAAAGTAATGCAGACATGCTTTCATTCATCTTTTAAAGCGTTAGCGATGTAAGATGTTACCAACAAGTACAGTAATAAAACCTTTTTGACACATATTCATTATGCGAACAACAGGGCAGAGGAAGTCGACGGGGAAGGGAGACACTAACTTCAGTGGAAGCACTGATTATCTTGATACTAACTGCTGTCACACTTTAAAGGGACGGATCACCCCAGCCTTCATTTTATATATTTTCCTTCAGCCTCCAGTATTCTTTATTCATCTCCATGGTCTTCAGAAACAGCACCCTTTGAACATGTTTTCATTCTAGAAATCATGAAACAGTTACCCCAAACATCACATAAACCATGGTGTAAAATAAAATAAATAATAAGAAGAATTAAAGTTGCAGTTCCTTTAATGGCCACTTGAGGCTGCCTTCAAATAGGACTCAATCCCCATAGGCTCCGATGTTAAAATGCCCAGCTTTACAGGAGAATTAAACATGTTTACAGCCTGGTGCAAAACAAATGGCATTGATCTCTATAGATTGTGTGCAGTGGGTATACATTCATACATTTTGTTATGTTACGCCCATCCTATGGTAACTTTGATAGCAACAGATGATGGCCGTCTGATAAGCCTCAGGAATGCCAATTGAGGTTACTGAACTGGACCTCTCACCATTCTGTCTTTTGGAGCAATTTTAATGGAATTATGTGGCATATAAAAGTAGAACCCATCTAAAAAGTTTTGCTTCAGTTTTGATGAGTAAAATGCTCGTATGTTCCTATGATGAAATCTGTTAGTTGGAACTAACGAGCAGGTACCTGTGGCTATGCAGTGCACCTTTACAGTTTAATGATGCAGGTTCCTTACCAAGCATGCAAGTGTGAGCTTATAGCTTAGCAGTTCACTGTCTCATACAAATAGGGTCATATTTGGGTCAGAAAAACCTTCAGGGTAGTGGCCAAAAGCCAACATTAGGGCTTCAAAACCAATAGATTTTGTTTCTTTCTGCTGAATTACAGCTGATAGAAGTGTGCAGTTAGCTAACACCGACACTCAACTTAGAGGACACCATCAGTATTATGTGTACGAGCTTCTCATCGTGAGCAGATACACTCTTACTTCTGCCCATCGATGTGGTTGGTGGCTGTAGTTTGGTAAAACACGTGAAAATGCTCACAATAGGTTTGTGGATGTTTTCTGAGTAACTGGATCACGATTTCTGGAATGAGAAATTCCAACTTAGTGCAGTTTATTTCCATTACACTTAAGAGAAGGCTGAAATCTCTGCAGCTGACTGGACAAAGGACAAATAAAACTACACACCTGATGAAAAGTATGAGACTTTTATATTTTGGGTGAGCTGTCCCTTAAAGGCTATCTGAAGCTTCTCTCTCTCTTTAAAACAAACTCAAGGCTTACCAGTGGTTCATTTTCCTTGTAAAGCGCCAGAAGGGCCTGACTTGTATTTCTTCACAGTAGTGTTACAGTATAGCACAGTTATAGTTTGAAACGAGGGCATTTTACAGCTGAAGAAGCCATGATGTAAAGCAGGGCTACGGTGACTGACAACAAGCTGAGCCACAGTGGAAAAGGAAAGCTGTGCTGCGACTGGAGGACAAACAGATTTTCAAAAGATGACAAACTAAAAAACAAAAACTAATTTAAACTTTCTTTTCCATGTGTAATTGACAAGCTACCAGCATCACTGTAAGAGAAAAACACAGCAACAAACAAAACACTGCGTGTGGGCTTTTCAATGAGCTTTTTTTCTTGTCTCTTTAAAAAGAAGTCACTTGTGGTGCTTGAATACATTCAGTGCCCAGCGATCGTTTCTGTCTGCCTGATGCATGCGATGTGGTTTGTGTCACGCAGACAGAAGGTTTAATGTGTAGCCTAATATTAGTTCTGTTTGCTGCCTCTCACACATCTGCACATCCTCCCGGGCTGACGCTTGTTTGTCTGTTTGTTGTCGTCTACGTGTGCTTGCTTTAGCTGCCTATTCTCTCCTCCTTTTCTCTGCTTTTTACTGCCTTTGTCTTTGTCTACATGTGCAACCACAACGACACAACACAGGAAATGAACCACAAACCCCCTTTAAAGGAAAAAAAAAAGCCACTCAGGTCGGTTGCCTAGTAAAAGCACTAGAGGGCAGAGCGAGCTTGCATGGTACAACAGAGGAGCATCATTTGTTCTGTTGTGATGTGCACAGTTTAAACAGAGAAAGGAGCGTTGAGAGCGAGGAACGAGTCTCTGGAGAGAGGGTGGGAAAGACAGGAGGAGAGAGGAATGGAGGATGAGAGGGAAATCAAGTGAAAGGAACAGAGTGAAGGAGCGTGAGGGAATCAGATTCGTGTGTGTGTGTGTTTGTGTGTCTGCACGGGGGGCTCAAATCTAAGAGGAGGAATGGGAGCGTTGAGAGTGCTTTCTACTCCCTTCAGCTCCTCACGTAGTTGAGAGATCTGAAGCACTGATCAGGGTGGCACAAACACACAAACACAAATAAATTGCTGTCTTGAGAACAAGTCTTCCTTCCCCTTCATCAGTCTACAGTTTTCAGTCAGCCCCTGCCAAAGCTCGGGCTCAAAACGCTGCTGCATAAACGGGCCTCACTTTCAAACACTGAAGAAAAATTCATTCCATAGAGAAAAAAGGGAAAATTAGGAAACACACCTCTTAATCTCGATATTGGTTTTTCATTAATATGCACAAGACATAATGATAGCTCTCTCCATCACACACACACACACACGCGCACACACACACACGCACACAC
>VVHJ01027171.1:0-14781 GCA_015107715.1 Tylochromis polylepis
CAGTGGTCCCAGTGGTAATCGGAGCACTAGGCGCAGTGACTCCCAGACTAGGCAAGTGGCTCCAGCAGATCCCAGGAACAACATCGGAGATCTCTGTCCAGTAGAGCGCAGTCCTAGGAACAGCTAAGATACTGCGCAGGACCCTCAAGCTCCCAGGCCTCTGGTAGAGGACCCGAGCTTGAAGGACATTTTTATATATAGATTTTATATATAGATTTTTTTTTTTTTTTTAAAAAAGAGCCCTTGGTATTTCTCAAGCTTCTCGTGTTCCTTCTTCCTGATGTTGCTGTCATTCGGTATCACTATGTCGATCACTACGGCTGTCTTCTTCTGCTTGTCTACCACCACTATATCCGGTTGGTTAGCCATCACCATTTTGTCCGTCTGTATCTGGAAGTCCCACAGGATCTTAGCTCGGTATATATAAAATTGGCTTATATATATATTATACCATATTTTGCATAGCTAAAAGTTATAGAAACTATGTTGACTGTATCAAAACAAATTTTTATTTGTTTGTCGTCATTTCTAAAACACTGGTTCATGATAACTGTTATTAAAAATTAAGATTGGCTATGGTTTAAAACAATACCATTAACAAAAGATTTCAGATATGTACTTCATGACAACATACATGATGTTTGGTTGGATGGCTTTGTGGCATAGATTCAGCAAAGTACTGGAATTTTGGCGAATATTAACAACATCATGCAGTTGCTGCAGATTTGCTGGTTGCGCATTCATGATGTGATTCTCCTATTCTACCACATCCCAGAGGTGGGCTATTGGATTGACATCTGGTGACTCTGGAGGTCAACTGAATACAGTGAACACAATGACATGATCCATGGCCTACAGTTTGCCAAGAAAATATCCCCCCACATCATTACACCACCAGCAGCAGTCTGAACCATTGATTCATAAGGCAATGTGGATCCATGTTTTACCAACCAAATGATGCAGCAAAAATCAAGACTCATTAGACCAGACAAGATCTTTACAGTTTTCTTTTAGAAGCTCTTCTGTTCAGTGGTGAATGGTAGACTCAATATCCTGTTGATAGCTGCTAGCTGACAGGAGTGGCCTTGGTCTTATCCACTAGGGCTGACCCAGCAAATGACCCATCACAACTCACTTTGGGGTGGGTGGGTCGATTTGGGAGATGGAATGTGTCTCATTGTGCTGTTATGGAAATGGGCAGGATGAGGACTACCTTACATTATTTCAGTTAATGAGTTTTAAACGGTTATACTCGCTTTTTTTTTTTAACCTGTAACTGAAAAAATACTCACCTTGACCTTGGATGCCAGGTACATACTAATGATAGAAAGATGGATATGTGCCCATGCTTATGTTACATTTTGGTCTATCTCTAATTAATCTAAACATAGTTTTGCTATAATTTATAAACAGTCAGTGTTACAGCTACAGCCATACTGCTTTTTAGCACATGGAGAAAATCAAAAACATTGGCTAGTTGTGATCGAACAACTGCTGATCAGGGGAGGTGTTTATCAATGTGCAAACAAGAGTACTGAGTTTTTAGTATTCTTCAACATGAAGTTAATTCTTTACTTATTTCCCACTTGTACACAACAGCTTGGGGACTGTTTTCAGTGAGAATGATGCATGTATTATTCATCATGAATAACTTTTTCATGGTCATTCATTTATCAGTACAAGAAAAAAAGAAAATACATACATACATATGGACTTCCTCATTAACGGCACACTTTTGAGTTTACTTTACAGAGCAGCTCCTGCACAGCCTTTTTGACATTGTGGCCATTATTGCTCATTATTTCCATGGTGGCTCTCTCTCTCTCGCTTTCTTTTTCCTTCTCGCTCTGGCTCTTCCTATCTCTATCTCTCCCCCTACCTTTTGCGCTCACTCAACCATGTGACAAGAAGATGATTTGTGGCATGCTGTAAATTTTATAACTGTCGAGCCAATCACTTCTGGCTGCAGCTCAAGGGGAAACATCTGCTGGTAGGACTGAGGCTAGACTTTGGCTATAGCGGTTCACAGTTCAGCGTCAGCGATAGGCGAGCAAGTGTTTGTGAAAGAAGCGAGGCCAATCAGGAATGAGAATATTTGCTGTAATGAAATACCCCTAACAGACATTAACTAAATTTTTTACAAATGTAAAAATAGAGAGCAATGGAGGATAGTTTGACATCTTGTTGAGACCATTTAGAAGTTTCCTCATTTGACATAACAGGAGAAAGCACCCTCACAGCTCTATGTCTACAGAACTAGCACAAAGGTTAGAGTATCTCTCCACCCACACTTTGGACAGATGTACTTCACTTTAAATGGCCAATTTAGCAATGTTAACAATGAGCCTCAATCCACAATCTGGATAAATCCATGAGGACATGAGCAACAGTGAGCTCCAATTTAAGTGTTGAGGGTTATTACAGGGCATTACAACAGGGGCCATATAGACCTTGTTAGTGGGCACTTAACCATCTGTACACAAATCTCCACTAGAACCCATTAGAATAGTTTTCATACAGCCATGCCTCATCTCCATACTGACCTCTACAAACTAAAGTGTCCTTTCAAGCCTATTCAAGCATAGAGGCAGCATTCATAAAACACTTCCCCTCTTTAAACCGTGACCCCACGAGAGATGTGCTGTCACAAAATATTCAGGGCTGTGCAAAAAAACTGACTATGGAATATCAAAAGCTCCCATCTGTCCACTTCCCTCCTTTCCATTCTCTCTTTTTTTTTTGTTACTTAATTTTCTTCCATTTTTATGTCAAGGAAAGGGCATGTCTTGCAAGGCCATTGATTTGGCAACTCAAAACACTAGACAATGAACTGATCACCCAGGAGTCCCTCTGCCTAAAGGGTAATAAACCTTCTCATTGAAATGTGAGTAGAATTCATCAAAAGTATCCTAAAAGCCTAAATGAGATGTGCCAAACATTCACATGGAAACTGCAGCATGCACCGTACAAATGTTTCCTGTATAAGTGTGTGTCTGCGTACAGCAAGGAGAACACTATTAGCACTAAGCCAGTATTTGTTTCCACATTTAGCATAATTCTGTGTTACATGTACTGCAGAAGTACACGTGTCTTTTCTCCTGTCTTCTTCCCATCACCCCCAACCGGTCGCGGTAGATGGTAGCTCCTCCGTGAGCCTGGTTGTGCCGGAAGTTTCTTCCTGTTAAAAAAAAGAGTTTTTCCTTCCCACTGTTGCTATGTGCTTGCTCAAAGGGGGTCGTTTGATTGTTGGGGTTTTTCTCTATAACTGTAGTGTTTTTACCTTGAGATGACTGTTGTGATTTGGAGCTATATAAATTGAAAATTGTATTATCCCTGAAAATGACCAAGTCTGAATAAAAGGAACTTAAATAAGCAACAAAAAAACCTGATGAGTTCATTTCTGTCTGGTTTCAATGTGTTTTCTTGTGAAAATTTTATTGTAATAGTTGAATGTCCAGAACTGTTATTAATAAATATTTATAAAGATCAAGCAACAAGAGTCAAAAGTGACTACAAGTTCCACTTTGAGGGCAGATTCACAACAAACACCGTTCAATATTTGCTTTTTCCTCTTGTATTGGATTCTGTATACCGTATATGAATGCACTGGTGCTAGCCTTACCTGGTTCTTTAAATCCAGTTTGGGACATGGTCGTCCTCCATTGAAAGCTTTCTCTCTCAGCCACTTGGACCTGATCTTTAACCCACTGCCACAGGATGGACTGCAGGGTGACCAAGCTGACCAGTCACTGAGCTTGCAGTCTATGGGGCAAGGGATGTGGCAAACCTCCACAATGTAGCCTGGAATTGAAAATTGGCAGACAGAATGGGCAGGGATGATTCAGACTTGGTCTGCAGCTGCAGTGCCGATCACATTAATTATGTCAGACAGTCATGCTACTGGCAAGTGTTGCCCCAGACCCTGGACTTACGCACTGTGAGACCAAGGGCTAATAAACTGACTAATGAGTATTTAATTCCTATGCTGTACCAGCTTTTTACAGTGTGTTAAAAATATGTTGTTCTCTGCTTTTAGTTTTTAGCTAGATTTACGCAGCAAGGTTTCACAGCACAAGGAAATGAGCATATAGGACAAAGACTTATATACTCTCATCAAATTTCATCATCAAATTATATATATATATGTTTATGAATGGTAATCATTATTTTTAGCTAAAATATGTAGTTTGTAGGTATATCTCAATTAGTCCTACCTGAGTCTGTACAGAGTGCAGGGCTAACCAGGTTCCCCTGCTGGTTAATGCAGGCTACAGCCCTGTAGCGCAGACCTTGGCCACACTCCTTCACCTCTCGATGGCTCATCCAGCCCTGTGATGATCCCAAGACCGAAGGATCAGGGAGTATGCAAGCAGACCAGTTCCCATTGGGCTGGGACAAAAACTCATCGCAAGGACATGTCTCTGCCTCCTCCAGTGGGTACAACTCCTTATTCAAGCAGTTTTCCTTTTTTTTGCTACGACCTAAGCAGAAGATGGACAAATATTGCAAAATTACTAAACTGGATGGGTGAAATGTTTTGCAAATTGGACACGAAGACAGCTTTTTTCCACATTAGAAAAGAGTCTTGGGAGATGAATGTATAATTAGGTGTATTGTTTAACATAAACAGCAGTTACAGTAATTAAAAAGTGTTCATTAAATGGAAACAGAATGTATTTATGTTAATAAATTTACAAAGTCAGCAGGTGAGAAAACTAAATAACCAGTGTAGCTATTAGCTGAGCGTAAATTGTTAATTTGCACCATTATAACTGTGAGGCCACTTACAGGCACATTGCAAGTCCGCTTGCTCTCTTAAATCCAGCATCTCTACTCTTAACAGACTTGTATTGGTGCCTTAGCTAATAAGATCACTGTTTCAGTTTCTTGTGGAAATCATTGCCTCCCTTTCACTGCTGACTCAACAAGGCACTGAATTGCTTTAGAAGCTGGCTTAAAGTTTCATTATTCTCACTCACATTTAAGCCCAAACCACACTTATCTGCAAAAAATACGGTATATTCGCTAAAGATGGACTAAGGCAATGTAACCAGCTGTTAAACTGCCATCATACAATAATAGAGCATAAGCCATTAACATGGAGTTACAGTAGCTGTGTTCTATTATATAGTTATCAAATGCTATTATGTAGTACTTATTGAAATGCATTTGTATAATGCTACATTTTTTTCCTCTTACGAGTGATTCCACCACAAAATACTGCAGTCAAATGGCAGGCTTTTCCATTACATACCACAAACTGCTGCGAGGTTGGATGTAAACCAATTTACTCAGTAGGTCATCTTTTGCGATTCTGACCTATGTTTGCTGTGTTCCTTTAGAAGAAACACAGCAAATAAACTGAGGCAGTAAAAAATAAAAAAAATAAATAAAATCATGACCAACGAAAAACACTTATTTGCTCCTTTTGTCGTGTGACGCCCCAAAAAACCTCATTGCATAATTGGTGTTATTTGCAAATGTATTATTGCTTAATTTCTCTATTTATTTTAAACCCCCTAGGGGGAAATGGTGCATGCTTAGTGTCTGTCTTATGACACTACAGCTACAGTGAAGGTTAGACTTGAGTAGAATTGCTTTACCATACTACTTAGAAATATTAAAATGGACAATACAAATAAGATTAGTGTTCCATTCAGCTAAAACATAATTTTTATATTTATAACCTGTTGCAGCTCATTTATATGTAAATGCACCATAGTTGGATACAGCACATTCATGCACTGTGTGCTACCATGAGGAGCAGGAAGGATAAAAAGTGCTGCAGCATTGCAGTGTTCTCCCACCGAGCAGCGAACACAGAAAGATCTGTCATTTAAAAATCTCTTGAATGTGTTCTGGTAATGGGCATTTATTCCCTCTCATTCGTTTACAACCATGATTTCTCACCAGCACTTAGTGGTTGCTGTTTATTATTAATGATCAAAAGTGCACAGTCTTTGATTCAAAGGGTTGACAATAGTGGAGAAATGGGCAGACAAAGCTGCACAGACACATTGTTATATCATTAATCTGTAATGTTCTGCTCAGCTGTTACATTCTGATTAAGTGCTGTAATTGTGTTTGGAATGCCTACCTTCCTTCAGCCTGTCTCCTCTTGTTTTATATCACATAATCATTTTTATAAATTTGCCTTTTAGCAAGCTTTTTTAAATTGTACTCCAACAATTTATTTATTTATTTTTTCCTTTTTTACAGCATCCTTACTTACAATCCACTGAACACAACACATCTTATGGGTTGCCAGGTTCTAGTACGGCTTCTTTTAACAGAGATTGTGGCACCAAAATGAGTCTAAGAAATGAAAACATTTTACAGCAAATGGGTTAAGAGCTATACAGTGGATTGAGCACAAGTATTTTCACGGTTATTTATTTATTTTTGTCCTCTTTAAAATGTTATTTATAACAACCAAAATAAATGATGTAGAAAGTAATATAGTAGTAGCAATACGGTGGCTGGAAATGCCACTTTCAATATCTGGACAAGCAACAGATACAACCTGTCAAGCTGCCCAGCCACTCAGAAGTCTACCTTATGATAGATTGTCTGCTGTGTCATATGATAACATAACACCTATAAATATCCTGCTTTCAGCGATGCATCACTGTTTTCATTGTTGAAATAAATAAATAGATTAAACAGTCCCCTCTGTTAGCACCTCTTCATGTACTAGACAAAAATTTAATTTGACAAGCCCACTGCCACCCCCCCTGTGCAGTTTAAAGAATATAAAGGGACAATACAAGCAAATGGAAGACAAAACTGTTACATATCTTTCTATTTCATCTTCTTACCATTCAGAATGAAAATATAAATTCAATTTAGGTCATAATGAGTCCCTGAGATTGTTTTGTGTTTTGCTTATTACATTAATATTAATGTCATTTTGTGTGTCTCTTAGATTTGGGGTATACTGGGTGAAAAATTTATATGTTTAGGAGTTGCTGTTTTTACCAGAGGGTCTCTAAACTGTTTTTAATAATACATCAGATCTGCAAATATGAATCCCTTCTGTCAGTTTAAATGCACTGTTAAATCGACTATGGTGAATTTGAAAAGACACTATATTGCAATCATGTTTACCTCCGCATTAAAGTAATAATAACAATAATAATAATAATAACGATTTTTGTATAGCACTTAATGAAACTAGCATTGTAAAGTGCTCCACGGAAATACAGAATAAAGGAACAAACTAATAAAAGAACAAATTGGTTGCCAGTCAAGCAACTGAGCATTTGTATTATGTAGAAACAGATACATTACTAAAGCAACACTGACAGTATATTTCACAAAACAATGTGTGTGCTGTGACAGTATGATGGTATCTGAAGACATTTTGCTAAGGTGTGTAATTTCTATCATTGCCTTCCTTTCCAGGTGATTTTAATGCTTTACAGTAAAGCCTCATAGACTTGCAGGGATACAGAGACATTGGCCCCAAATCATTCTGGTTATATATAAAGATGACCAAGCTCCACTGTACCTTAAAGACTATCTGAACAGAATAAATCTCTATCAAAGTGCAAATTTACTTGAGATTGCTAGTTTTTAAAATTAGAGCCTTCAGTTGTCAAGCTCCTGTCCTGAAGAACAAACTCTGAGAGTGGATTCACAAAGCAGAGACCCTCTCTATTTTTAAGATTAAGCCTCAATTTTTATTTGATGCTAAAAAAAAGTTTTACAGTGGCTGTTCCTCAAAATTTATCAAGAGATTTCAGTGATTAACATGATTTTTTTTTCTTTATACATTTATACATCCATTTTCTTTCATTCATTCAATTCAGAGTCATGGAAAAAAAGAAAACTAATTTGAAAGTCTTGCTTTAAAAGGAAGAAAATTCAATGTAACCTGCTGTACAAGGAACAGATGGCATTATATTATTTGTAGGTTTATGCAGTATTGCTTTTGAGGTGGTTATTTTCTTGTTGTTTGGTTAAAATAAATCCTGTTAGCCCCACATGAATAGAACCATTCAACACTTTAATGAATTGCATTCCTCCAAGAATAAGCAAATTGCTACGTTATTGTTACAATTAAAGTAAACACCTCGTGCACTGTAAAATGAAAGCACTAACAGAACTCCTTGACCCGAGCCAAATGGAGAGATCACACAAACACTCTCAACCTGGTAAAAGAGTTGCACTGCGGTTGTACTAATCCTGCTATGCTTGTGCACCCCTGTTTATTTCGTGGATCCTGGGTGTCTTTAGCCCCCTGTGTGCCCAGTCAGTGAGCAGTCCATCTGTTTCATAACATGATTTGATTGCAAACATTCCTTATCGAGTGTGAACTCACTGCTGTCACAGTGCAATTCACCAACAATCTGTTCAATCTACACCACTGCTGGTGGTTGATTGAAAAGTGCCAGTGCAATATCACTTCACTGGCAACTTGACTTTGCAAGCAAATTACTAGTTAAAGCTCTGCAGGCAACACAAAGAGTGTGCTGTTAAGTTTGCAATATCTAGCTTGTTTTAATATTATGCATTTTCCTTTAAATCTTCCCTATATAAAGTGTCATAACCTGATGCTTCATTAAACCCATAATATTTGGCAGCATTATAGAACAACACTGCCAAGCATTTGGATGTGAATGCATACCTTTGTATGTTCTGACACCCAGCTGTTAAAAAATGATGGCTGTTCCGTTGTTGATGCTGAACCATGTCCTCCCTTTTTCATCTTCATCTGCCTTTAAAAATTACATGATTTTGGCTTGTGAGATAGAGTATTCCCTTAACATTTACTGATTGGCTTATGCATATTTGAAAAGGTTGAATTGATTCATGACTTACGTACGTTTGTTTTTTAAATGTCACCATAAACACTAAGAATATGTTATATTTTTTCATACTGATTTTGACTAAAATGCTCTGACTCACTGTTCATGACATTTTTTCAAAGCAAACTTAAGAAATAAAGTGTTTGTACAATACAATAAGAGTGCATTACAAGGTTTTTATAATAAAATTTTTTTATACGTGCTAAAGCTGCTATATAGCTTGACTGATAGGCTTTATGTTCTTACATATAATATTAATTTCCTCAAGTTGCAACATCCAAAGTTCATTATTCGTGTCATCAGTCCTACCGGGGCTGTGTCACAGTTGTCATGAATGAAAAAGTCTGACTGTTCAGTTTGTTGTCTGGCTTTCTAGCAGCATAATATTAAAACTTTTGTTATGTTATCACAGAGTGTGTAATAAACCCTACAAATTCAGTCCTTTTGTATTCCAGCCCACTTCATTAAAACATTTTACCAACACACTTCTTGGCAGTTTGAGTGGATTTTTAAAGACTTTTCAAACTCATCCCTTGGCAATCAAATATTTTACCCATTAAGCATAAAAAAGTCAGGTCAGCTTTGCAATGAAACTACTTCAGGATGAGTAAAAAAAAAAAGAAAAAAAGATCTTGAACATTAAAATCATAAAAACTCACAATGAAGAAAAAATACAAGAGAAAAATAATGAAATGAAATCAGCTTCTGGATTGACCATCAGAGCAAGCATATTTCTATAAATGCCTGTTCTAAAATGATACACAGGAGCTACTGAGAAAGCTCAGAGTAAGCACAGTTGTGACACACACATAACAATGCTGGCTAAATCATTGAAATGCAGTTAAGCTCTTCAGGATACACACACAAACACTGCTCTCTGATAAGTGGGGGAAATAATTCACAGAAGGTAATGTTTGAATACTCATTCAACACTCAACATTCTCCTGGAAAATATAGCACCAGCTACAACTGAGCACTTGAAAGGAAAGTGCTGAAAAAAGGATGATTTTCTAAAAGATTTTTTTTTCACCCAAGTTAAATTCTGACAAGATACTGATTAATTTTACAGCAGCTTAATAATAATTATTTTATTTATTAACATTTATATTATTAAGACATTAGTATATTTATAAAACTAGAATGTTATCATTCATTAAAGTTATTTTTTATAACGGGTTCAATTTTTCAGATTTTCTATAACCAGTGTTTTGCTGTTGTGTGAAACAGACCTTCAGCATTTAGTATTAAGTTGTTATTTATTCATAGACACATGAGTTAAAGATGATATGTTCAGAATGTTTTCAACAACATGCAGTAATCCATTCTCCAATGCTGCTAACGATAAACACTAAACACATCTGATGCACATCTATTCACAACCAGGCAGCCAAATGGAAAAAAGGAAAATGATAATGTGAGACTTGTCTTAATTATCCAAACACACTCAGCGAAAGGTGATGGTGGTGTTCAGTATACAGTATACTGGTGGACTGTATACCATCATAGTGATGAAAAAGACATTCACACCTAGGGGCAATTTAAATATCCACAGTGCGCCTAATTGGCACGTGTTTAGACTTTTGGGAATTAGAGCCCCTGCAAGAAACCTATACTGGGTGAACATGCAAATTCCTCACAGAAAGGCACCAGCCTCCCTATGGACAGTTTCGGGCTGTTTAAAGTAACAGTGCTAACAACTGAGCCGATGCTGCCTTAATGTGGAGTGTCATATACACTCCCATTAATGCCAACAGCACAGCATCTAATTGAAATGGATTGCTATTTTTGAAGTATGTGATATATAAAGTCAGAGGTGTAACAAATGAAATCTGCTACTTAAAACAACATGTTTGTGTCTTTTAGTATATAGGACAGAGGGCAGGATAAGTTGTCAGAACCTGACAAAACAATAAACGGCGGCTATGGCTGTTCGTTTTATGCCTTTCTCCTTTCAAGCACAGCCAGTTTGTGAACATATCTTGAACATAAGTGGAATAGTACAAACTAAAATATGAAATTGTGAGAACAAAAATAATGTCTAGAGAACACTGCAAACATGCAAAATTTACAAACAGCTTTGATTCAAAATAGAGAATTATACCCACCAGCCACTTCATTAGGTAGATCTTGCTACTACTGGGTTGAACTCCCATTTTGACTTCACACCTACCTTAGTTCTATGTGGCACAGATTCAACAAGACGCTGGAGATGTTACTCTGAGATTTTGGTCCATAATGACAGTGTCACACAGTTGCTTCAGATTTGTCAGCTACACATCTGTGATGGGAATCTCCCATTCCATTACATCCCAAACATGCTCTATCAGATCAATATCTAGAGAATGTTGGGGCCAGTGGAGTGCAGGAAACTCACTGCCATGTTCAAGAATTCTCATTGAGATGATTTAAGCTTTGTGACATGGAGTGATATCCTTATAGAGAAGGCATCAGTAGATGGATACACAGTGGTTTTAAAGGGATGGACATGGTCAGCAACAAAACTTAGGTAGGCTGTGGTGTTTAAATGATGCTCAGTTGGAACCAGAGGCCCAAAGGGTGCTGGGAAAATATGCCCCAGACCTTTACACCATTACACCACCAGCCTGAACTCTTTATACAAGGCAGAATGGACCCATGCTTTCATGTTGTTTATGCCAAATTCTGATGCTACCCATACAAATGATGCAGCAGAACTCATCAAACCAGACAACATCCTTCCAATCTTCCACTGTCCAAACTTGTCAGCTACAGTATAACAGGAAATTGTAGTCTTATTTTACTATTGCAGCTGACAGGAATGGGACCTGGTGTGGTCTTCTGCTGCTCTAGCTCATTTCCTTCAAGGTTTGAAGGTTGTGCATTAAGAGATGATTTTCTGCTTACCCTGGTTGTAACAGGGTGTTATTTGAGTTACTGTTGTCTTCCTATTAGTCCAAAGCAGTCTGGCCATTCTCCTCTGATCTCCGCACTAGCAAGGTATTTTCACCCAGAGAACTGCCACTCACTGGATATGATCTCCTTTTTCGCAATCCAGAGATGGTTGTGTGGTAAAATGCCAGTAGATTACCAGTTTTTTAAATGTTCAGACTACCCTGTGTGGCAACAACAACTATGCCACATTCAAAGTCACTTTTATTCCCAATGTGATGTTTAAACTTCAGCAGGTCATCTTGACAATGTCTATGTGCCTAAATGCACATTTACATTAGAAAGCAATAAAGTGGCTATTAAATGTATATTTGTTTTTGCAAGTTTTCCACCCTGTTTAACCTGTAATGATTATAGGTTAGTTTTTACATTGCCTTTTGTCACTCGGATCTCCATCAGTGTGTTGCAAGCCTAGTGTCCTGGCAGGCCTAAGTTGAAGCTGCCCAAACATGATTGTCTATGTTTGTTTGCTTGCTTGTTTAAATACAAATGTTAAGGTAGCTAATGCATTTTATTAGTTTACTTTTAATAATATGCAATATTAACACCTTGAAAAAGAAAAACTATAAAGAAATGTAGGGATACAGATAAGGTACATGTTGCGACTTTGCACCATTTCAGTTCTTTGATGATATTTGCCCACTTAAGTCCACTAATTATAGTTTACGATAAACTAGCTCATACATACCAATTTGTGGTTATCTATTTGGTGCTTCATAGCTTAAAGTACATAAAATACATTTTCCAGTTTCTCCCTCTCTCCTGCCACTCACCGAGTCTTTGTGCAGAACTCTATATGTGCAATCCCTCTGTTCAGTTTGCACACAAGTATAGTGCTTGCCATTGAGGCAGGTATATACTTCACCAGATAAAGGTACTTCATATGGTGGGTAAAAATGCATTAAAAATTACAAAGAAAATTGACTGGATGGGAACAGAGAACACTGAGAACACTGAAAGCACTGGTTGCTTGGTACTCATTTTCAAATTCAGCCTTGATTTTAATGTCATTTATCCACCTGTATACTGTCATACATCTTCAAATGCAGCAATGCAATCATTCTGAGAAAAAACATTTCACTGTCATCCAGATAAACAAAAATATAAAATTCTGCCAGTGCTCTCAAAGCTGCCTTTCTAATAGTTCCCACGAGAGTAGATGTCTCAAAGATCAGATTTTGCCATGATGAGACACACAAACAGACAGACAGACTCATCAACTGAAAACTATCCAGATTCTTCCGGTACCTATAGGCATGCAGACACCTTGACTATTGGACGACTGACCAAGCTGATACCAACATTAAACAAGCAACAATCTTGAAAAGGGATAACACCAGCTGCAATGACTGTATGCTGTACTTTTTATTTTAATTTCCTTAACCTTACACTTGGTAAAGAAAGTAGGGTCATTTCCAATCAAATGTCCAGATAAATTTGGTGATAAAAAGTGATAAAGACACAAATGAATAGAAATAGTCACATATTATGACTGCTACGAACAGATAAATATGCTAACACACTTCCCCATGAGCTAAGGTTGATTTCATGTGGTGGATTATCAGAGCAATATAGAAGGAGACAGGACATGTTTACAGCAACCCCTCCAGCAACAGATAAAATATTAATGTAGACAAATAGTATCCTGCCTGGTCTGAAACCGCAGTGCGTAATTCAGATTTCGCCATCTGCACTAAAATAAGAGACTACAAGCTGTGAGAGATCAAATTTAGACGTGACATAAAACTACAGGAACTGTCTGAAGTTACACTGTAACAAAAAAAACATTTGAGTTTCTACAATATTGTACATTTCTTCATAAATACATTTAAATGCTATATTTGCTTTGTAAATGTTGATGTCACTGAGTAATATGCACTGTACTGCCAAAAGTACTTACTAGTCCGCCTTCACACAAATGACATCCCATTCTTAATCCATAGGGTTTAATATGATGTTGGTCCACCCTTTGCAGCTATAACAGCTTCAACTCTTCTGGGAAGGCTTTCCACAAGGTTCAGGAGTGTGTTTATGGGAATTTTTGACCATTCTTTCAGAAGTGCATGTGTGAGGTTAGACACTGATGTTGGATGAGAAAGCCTGGGTGACAGTCTCTTGGGGCCTTTAACACATCCCAAAGGTGTTGAAGTCAGGGCTCTGTGCAGGCCAATCAGATTCTTCCACACCAAACTCATTCATCCATGTCTTTACGACCCTGCTTTGTGCACTGGCGCACAGTGATGCTGGAACAGGAATGGACCATCCCCAAACTGTTCACATAAAGTCAGGATCATAAAATTGTCCAAAATGTCTTGATATGCTGAAGCATTAAGAATTCCTTTCGCTGGAACAAAAAGGTCAGCCCAGCGACCTCACACCATAATCCCCCCTCCACCAAACTTTGCAACTGGCACAATGCAGTCAGACAAGTACCGTTCTCCTGGCAACCACCAAGCCCAGACTCATCCATCGGATTGCCAGATGGAGAAGCATTCGTCACTTCAGAGAACACATGTCTACTGCTCTAGAGTCCAGTGTCGGCATGCTTTACACCATCTGATGCTTTGCGTTGTGCTTGGTGATGTAAGGCTTGGATGCAGCAGCTCTGACATGGAAAGTCATTACTTGAAGCTTTCTGCACACTCTTCTTGATGTAATATGATGGCCACATGAAGTTTGGAGGTCTGTAGTGACTCATTGTGCAAAAAGTTTACAACCTCTGTGCACATCAGCATCTGTTGACCCCACTCTGTGATTTTACTTGGTGTACCACTTCATGACTGAGTTGCTGTCATTCCCAGTCGGTTCCACTTTGTTATAATAACACTAATAATTGATAGCGGAATATTTAGTAGTGAGAAAATTGCATGACTGGACTATCCAGTTCCATAGGTGGCATCCTGTCATGGTACCAGGCTAGAATTCACTGAGAGTGACCTATTCTTTCTACTGTTTGTAGAAGCAGTTTGCATGCCCAGGTGCTTGATTTTTTTTTTTTTTTTACACCTGTGGCCATGGAAGTGATTGGGACACCTGAATTTAA
>VVHJ01027177.1:0-13360 GCA_015107715.1 Tylochromis polylepis
GTGTGTGTGTGTGTGTGTGTGTGTGTGTGTGTGTGTGTGTGTGTGTGTGTGTGTGTGTGTTCTGTCTCCAGATGTGTACACAATGCTATGAGTCTGGCACTGACAAACACACTAAACCTCTTAACAAACCTGTGAAGTGCGCCGTGACCCCTGGCTCTCCATGTGGCCACTAAATTAGGTTTGCTCAGGACAACATTTGTCTTATTTAATGACTACATTTCTGAAAAGGTGATGACTCACAATCAATTCAGCATCCCAATTAAACAAATAAAACACGACGACTTAAAATGTGCCAACATGTATTCACCAAAAGCAGACCGATTTAACATGAAGAGATTACGAAATGCACATAAAAGCGGACACACAAGCACAGGAAACAAGCTTCAAGTTTGCAAAGCGCTGTTTGTTCTTTCACACAGCCGTGAATAAACAATAGTGGATTAAGACCACTCTAAGAAACAAAAACGGTGCCACAAATCAAGAGGAAGTAATAACATTTCCTCTTAAACTCTTTAACGCTACATTTATCGTGATGAATAAGTGCTGCACTGACTTTGTAGCTGTTGCTATATCATCATATAGTAGAAAGAAAAGTGTACAAACAGGCTGCTGAGGATGTGAAGCCAGACACGACTCATAACACTGGCTAAGTTGACTTCAGTGCAAAAAGAAACTATAAATAATATATAGATTTTTTTATACATTTTGGATCGTGCTTAAACTCACGAATGAATTAATTTGTAAATATTATATGAGTCAGCACTGTTGGGAAAGGGCTGCAAAAGTCCCACTTAGATTTAGCCAAAAACCTAAGGCACACACAAAGAGATTTACAGGCCAGCGCAGAATTTGGACCGCTGGTGTTAAAATTAAATAAGCACAAAAAAACAAAGAAGGGAGAAACAACAACGCAGCACCCCATATGCTGCAAAGTTATATGGTGCTCAGTTATTCGCAGGCATGCAGGTCTCAGCCTAAGTCCACCAACAGCTCAAGTCTGACATAAGCATTATGTCGGGCAGGTGAGTGGAGGCTAAAACACTTGTAACTGTGTGATGCCATTCAAGGAAATGTCAGGGTGGAGCCGCCGCAGACCTGCAGAATAAAGCTGCACTTGTTTTACAGCAGCAGAGCTCCAGCAAGAGCCCGGACACTGTGCGCTCTGCAACATGTTTCATGTGATACAATGAGAGCTTGTTTACAAATCAAGAGGGTTAAAGTGCTGATGGATAATATTAACGAACACACACACGTTGCTGTGTATCTGCGCTGATCGGGTGTTTCCAGTTAAAAGAGGTGGGACCTGGTATAAACAGGAAACAGGAAATGGGTCTGCTTCTAAAACGAGTCAATCAAAAAGATCTCGGCAAAATAATGGATATAATGTGAGTTTTGTTCAAAATTGGGTCGAATGTCACATGGAAACATTTTTCAGAGTCTAACGTGCAATGGTAGCATGTACATACAGACATCAGCAGGAGGAGAATTACTTAGAAACTCCAGATCAAATAAGTCTGTCAGTATTCGTCAGCTGACCATTCTAAAATGCTAAAACTAAAAACCATATTCTGCACTCATGTGCAGCACACAGGACACGAGCAGGTTATTAATGTATCAACATGGAAGCAGGATTTTTACTGTTGTACAACATATGGCCCCTGAGGGGCTGAAACATGAAGTGCCAAAAACTGAAGTTCCTCTAATGGGAGCTTGCGCCTGGCTCCAAAAGCGAGTCTGTCCCCACAGACGCCCATGTTAAAATGCTCAGCTTTACAGCAGAAATAAACATGTTTACAGCCTGGAAAGAAAAACTTTGATTCTATAATTTCCCAAAACTGTGACAACAAAATTGATACAGTATTATATTGCGATATTTTGTGTGGCAATATTGCCTCGATACAGGGACACCAAATATTGATATTTTATTAAATAAATTAAAACGCTCTGGGAGGGCTAATCTCACACACGATAGGACATAAACACTGCAATCAGCCACAGCCTGACTTGGACTGACTGCTATCACTCAGAGAGCTTGCTATCTAATTTATAAATGCAGACAGATTTCCAACATGTTGCCATCAGAGTCTTCTTCAGTGAGCACAGTTCGTGGGAACTTGACTCAACTGGTTCAATTCTGATAGGCTTCTAAGTGCAAATGTAATAGTTAAATGTGGACTTCTGCTAAATGTAAATTCTTGTTCATGTAGACAACAACATGTGATTTTTTTTTTTTATGGATTTATCACAGTTAATTACTGTATGATCGGAAATAGATTGCATGTAATTGCCAACCTGAACCCATATGATCACAGGCTGACTCTGTCTTGTGGCAACATTTATGGCAGGTGTCAGGGACAGTGTTAGTATCCTCAACAATCTCATTTTGCAGCAAAAGTCAAGTAACTGAAGTGAGATAACTTTGCCCTACTGGATAAAACAGATACTGACAAAGTTTAACTTTAAGGACATAATTTGCAGTTGAAAACAGTGATAAATCGTTATATTAAATGTTAATGCAATACTCAGCATCTCACAGAATGTGAACAATCGCAGTTGTGTGCTGGCTGGTGATTCACACCTCTACCAAATATCTTTACAAAAAATGAACTTGACAAAGAAATTGATGACATCATTGTTGCTACATCTTTTACATATAGTATATGGGTAGAGCTAACTTTACCAACATTAAATATAGGCAATTTAGTTTCCACTGAAGGGTTAAAGATGAAAAAATTCTGCTTCACAATTTTCTTTGTTGACGTTTCCTTAAATCTTTTTTTCTATTTGGATATTCTGACCTGTTTAGACCCATAGCAGTTATTTAAATAAAACTATCTGCAAAGTTTATTTTCAAGAAATATCTCCTCTGTGGGCCTGTTCCCAAGTACATGCTACTTCTTTTGTCAGTCAGAAAATACCTGTTGTTCAGGCATTAAATTCTAACCCTTTTGAACCATATACAACTGTGAAGAGGCATTTATATACACTCATCACATAAACTGTGAAAAGACCTCATTACACAAAGTGATTAATGGAAAAGGAGGACTACCTCCAGGTTCTACAACTTCACCTCAAGTCAGCAGTTAAATGGTTGCAACTGGGACACAGTTGGGTGTTCCAACGGACGATGATCCCAAACACACATCAAAACTGATTTTGAGATGGATAAAGCAGGCTAACATTTCAAAACTGAAAATGCGTGGACTTTGCTTAAAAGCTTTGTCTGCACCGGGAAACCAACCAAGTTAAAAGAACGCTACCAATTCTGCCAAGAACAGCGGTCAGCTATTCAGCCTGAATAATACCAGAAGCTTGTCGATGGCTGCCAAAAGTGTTTGGTTGAGACGCAACTTTCGAAGCGACATTTAACCAAATATTGAGCCTGTATGTACACTTTTGACTCTGCGTGCATTAGAAAAATACAAAATAAAATCAAACTTGTGAACCCAATTTTTCTTTTTTTTAAGTCATTAAAGATGTACGCTGTACAGTTAATTAACTCTGAAAAACTAAACAAACAACAACAAAAAAACAGATCAAATAAATAATTAAAAGCCCCAAATAATCATTTGTACCCATGATGAGTGTATGCAAACTTTAGACCACAACTGTAACAAAAATAGCACTCAAAGACTGCATCCTCTGCCAACAATACCACGGTTTTAAAAATAGACGATCTGAATCCACACCAGAACTCAATGAGATCATCTTTTGCCCATGACTCATCTTTTCATTCATTTTTATGAAAGTTGTTCTGGTAGTTCTTGTATAATTTTGTTGAAAAAAAACAACAACAACAAACAGCAGTAAAAACATTTTTAAAAGCTACATCTTTTTCTTTGTAAATGAATGAGGTATAAAGCTAATAATGCAAAGTGGCAGAACTGAAAGACGAGCCTAAAAAAATCCTTAGTTTACCTCCAACGTTTGTACCATAATTTCCATGTTATATGGCTCTATGCAACTAAAATTTTGCTTCATGTAACCAGAAAGTGGAAAGTGTCCTAGCTGTGGTGCAATGGAGCTACTAGGCGTGTTTCCACACTCAGGGCGGTGAACTTAAACTGGACAAGAGCCGTGTTGTGCATGAATGTGTGGAATTGTGGGGTACAGCACTCAGCCATGGGTGTGTACTGTCACAGCCTTTAACACAGGGCATTTGTTTCTGTTTGTTCCTCTTTCTGGAGGTTTGCTGTTAAATGAAGGCTCAGACTGTGTCAGCGTGTATGTGTGAAGTTAGGGAGGCCAAGATGTGTCACCTCATATACTGTCAGGTCGTCACATAACCTCAACACTATCATCACAGCTCGGCTGTTCGAGTGAGAAAATGTGTGTGCCATCCCATTCAGCGTTCATAAAATATTAATGGCACATATTTAAGATCAATTTTTTATGTTACCATCAAGCTAAAAGGGCAAACATTTCCTGGTTTGAGCCTCTGAATGTGAGAATTTTCTACTTCATGTTACACTGTGTTATATATTATTACAAATGACAAATTACTTACTAACTAACTGGATTTATTTGAATGTTTTCATGTTATCCAACATTACTGTATGCTCGATGCAAAGACTATATCTGATATATTCTTCAAATAGCTAGTGATACTGATGTTGTCGGCTCATATCGGGCTATTGGCAAATAGGATGACATTTACTGATATCAGAAGCTGACTTTCACTTTTTGTGTCACATCAATTTTACACTGGCTAAAAGAGCAAAGACAGTGTGATACAGGGCTGACTCTCTGGTGTGATGTAAAGAAATAACTGGAAAAAAATAAATAAATACAGAAAAAATATTGTTATTGGCATCTATGATCAGTCACATTTTACATTTATTAAAAATCTATACATCAAATCTAGAGCGATAGTTATACATTAAATCAAATCCATTGAAAAACCTTCTAAACATTAATATTAGTATAAGCAGTAAGTCTGCCCCTTCGGTGCTTCTTACTTACAGCAGTGAAGGTATGCTTTGTTATTTAGTTTTTATATTAAAACAAGGCTTTTTACCCTGAATGTGATGTTCTTGTTGTTTTTTTTGTTGTTTTTTTACATATAATGTTTATGCATGTCTTTTTTTTCTCTTTATATTCTAAAGGGTGAATAAATAACCTTCCTATTTTGGGACAAAGCTGGGTACTATACTCGCTGGAGGTGATGCAGCGTTTCCCCTCTGGTTTGCCGTGATGTCACTAAAGGAAAAAAGCTACTGAGACCTCAGCTGCAGTTCTGCTTGGTGAAAGCAGCTTCCAGAATAGTCATATATTAAAATTATATAGATGACGACCACAGTTAGTGTCACAGGTGGGACACTAACGGGGGAGATGATGGGTTTTTCCCTCCTCTGTTGTCAATAGGGTGTTACTTTGAGGAGGCTGAGTGGGAGGAGATATGCAGATGGAGCCGGTGGAGCCTTTTTAGTGGCGTCTGTAGTACCCCCCCAAACTCACAGCGGACTTTTGTCACTGGAACAGAGTCCACTACAACCACAGCCACATCAACACCCACAGGGCGGCATTTTGCTGTATAACCCAGCCAAAGGAGAAGTCATACTGCAGAGATTCAAGTCTTTTTACAAGCAAGTGGAGAATATTTGAATATTTGTGGCCATTAGTTTCCCTTGATAAAGGAATACTTTTTTCTGTTTTCAGTTTGAAGAGTTTTTTTCACTCAGCTTTTCACTGGACACGTGAATATTCAGGATGCATTTTTCAGGTGTTATGAGCCTTTTTATCTTCATGGCTCTGTTTTCATCACTTGTTGAAACCAAGTCCTACAGACCATTTGAGTTTCACCAGTATAAACCTGGGCTCAGTCAACACTACAGCCAAGGAAAACCCACCAGCAGACACAAGTAAGTGCTGTTTCTCTCCATCTCTGTCATGTACATCACCACGTAAGCTCATTCAGTGACAAATCTTGTATTTTTTCTTAAATTGTATCTGACCAAGTTTTTTTCTTTCATTTTTGATTTCCACTCTGAAAGGAACCACTGTGCCTACGTCACTGAAAAGACAGTGCCCTTCACCGTGCAGGATGGAGCAGCTCCGTATGTAAAAGCCGAGTACAACAAGTGTTCACTGGGCCACAAATGCCCAGCTCTCTTGTGAGTAAATGCTGCTCATGTGATAAGTTTTAATTCAGATTGCTTCAAGGTACAAAACACTGAAGTTATGTTTTTAACCAATTACTGCTGCTCCCTGCAGGTATCGCTTGATGTACAAGCCACTTTACAAGGTGGCACATAAAACCGTCACAGAGCTGGAGTGGCGTTGTTGTCCCGGGTACTCTGGTTATGGATGTATGGAGGGACATCCAGTTTATCAGCACCCTATGAAAATGATGCCACCATTCAAGGGCCCACCAATGAAAGAGCCCCAGTTTAAGGGGCCCCCGAGCAAAGTCCCAATGTTCAAAGGCCTACATGTTAACACTGCTGTGAAAGCCGACCCGTGGAGTCATCCCAAAGGACCTCCTACAGGCAGTTTTAACCCCTTCCCAATGCATCCCTTTGGGCCTCCGAGGTCCTCCTCCTGCCCAGACACCCCTTTCCAGCCTCATCCATCAGAATCGGAGCCAGCTCCAGAGCATGAAGAGCCACATTACACAGAGACCAACCATGAACATGAACATGAGAATAGCCAAGGACCTGAGGAATTTATACCTGAAGAAATCCCTCCTCCTTCCCCCTCTGGTGATGAAGAGCCTGTGAGAGAGACCACGGGTATGTCCCCATTTCTAAACTGTCCAGTAATGCTAACTGGGTCTCAAAAGTGATGAAACTGAATTTACTATTCTTTTTATTCTTTTTTAAGTAAAAGAATAACAGTAGGTTCTTAAAATGAACTAGATTCAAAATGCAGTCACATCAAAGCATAGTGTTTGTGATTTCTTTACTGTGTTTGTCCCACTTTTAATAGCATCTCTTTATCTTCTCAGGCCAGGAGGAGCGGATATATCATATGGAGGAGGATGTGCGGCGTCTAAACCAGGGTCTGGAGACTTTGAGGGCAACTGTGAATGGGCTAGAGGAAAGCCTGCGAACCTCGCTCAGAGTGGATGCAAACAGGATGCTGTCAGCTCTGCTCTCCGCTGCCCCTGGTACTGGTCCTGGTCCTGTTCCCCCTCCAGATGTAGCCTCTCATCCATCCACTGTTGGGTTTGTAGAAATTCCTGGGGGAGACCTTGACACAGAAGGTCTAGATGGTAGACATGTTTTTCCAGGCCTCGCACAACTGAATGAAAGGGTCGAAGAGCTTAGGAATGAGCTGCAAGCCAAGACAGCTGAGATGAAGGAACTCAAAGCGACAGTGATGGGGCATGATGGAACACTGAAGAAGATTTCTAATAGAACAGGTATCAGAAATCTTCTGGTATCAGACTCCAATGGCAAGCTTGGAGGTGCTATGGAGAAACTGATGGATGCTAAATTAAGCACAGCCAGAACAGAAATTCTTGGCAGGTTTGAGAAGAGTGTGGAGGGCGCAGAGGACCGATGCAAGGAGAAAGCTGGGGATGTGTGCCGTCAGTGCCAGAAGCAGCAAAATGAGCGGCAGGAGCAGATGGAGGATGCTCTGCAGGAAAGCACCATCAGCTTAAGAACAGAGCTGAGAAAGCTCCAAGCACAGATCAGTGGTTTTAATGGTACCAAGAGCTGCTGTGGAAAGACGAGTGGACTTACTGAAAGGGTGCAGCTGCTGGAAAGGTCAATGGCAGGCCTCAACCAGTCCCAGGAGCACCTGAGAGTGGAGCTGGGTGGACACAAGGACCACATAGAAGGAATGCTCGAAGGGCGTCTGGCGTATGTAGAGGCCAAGCTCAACCTGACTGGAGAGATCAAAAGTGATGAGTCTGGAAGGACAAGTGGTGTCCCAGACAGAGATGTGACCGGACAAGCTTTGGAGGCCAAAATGGAGGTTAAGTTGAGGAATCTGGAGTGTCGTTTACTAACAGCTTTGGAGGAGCTGGGTAATGTCACTGCTCTGGAGGATCACATTGTTCCCACTCTGGAGACAGAGCTGGAGTCACTCCGAGGCAGACTGGAGGTGGATGTGGACAGAATGCAAAAGCACCTCAACAGTTTGGAAATTCTCTGCACCTCTTCATGTCCCTCACCTCAAACAGTTACCATCCAAGGAGACTCTGCTGTGCCAAGTGAAAACCTGGTTTTGGAGCAGAATGTGAAGGAGGTACTGGATATGCAAGGCCACCAGTTGAACAGACTCAATGTTACACTGCAGAACATCCTAAAGCGTCTGACCCTCAGGGAGCAGCAGGAACAAGCAGAGCAAGATTCTTCCATCCAGGGTGATCTAACAATCCTCAAATTCAATGTGCGTTCAGTTAACCACACCCTGAGAGGACTCCAGGATTCCCTGGGTACAGTGGTCCACCAGGTTGGTGAAGCCAACAGCTCCTGGCATCAAAGAGAGACTCGCCTGGCCCAGCAAATAAAAGGCGTGGTGCAGCTGGTTGGACATCAGGCTTCCATGCTTGGGGCAGGTGAACGCAGACTGACCCGGCTTAAAGGTGAGCTGCAGGAGATGAAGAGACGGCTAGATGAAGAGGTACGGGGGTGCCGAAGATCAGCTATGGTGGTCCAGAAAGAGGTAACTGAGGTTGGTGGGCGGGTCGCCAGTGTAGAGGACCAGTGTAAGGGCTTAAACTACTTGGCAGATGACCTGGAGAGAATCAGGGAGGAGCTGGAGAGACAGTCAAATGGTCTCCTGCTGCAAGTCAGTGGGACTCTCTCTAGCCATGCTCAGCAGCTGTCTGAGCTGAAAGGTGAACTGAAAAACTGCACCTCCAACGCAGAGCCAACAGAGCAGAGTTTAGAGGCAGCAGAGAGACGAGGGGATACCTTCGCTCTGAATTAGTTTACTTCATATGGACAATGAATTATAAAACAGTGAAGAGTAAATATTTTGCAGGTGTAAAGGGGTTCCACTAAGCCCATTATTATACAGTTTTTACAATGCAAAGGTTTTAAATCTGCACTGAAATAATGATGGTTTGTCAGCTTACAATATGAAAAGAAACCAAAAGGCAGCTAACTGTAACCGCACTCACAACTGAATCTTGAACTCTAATCATGGTGGTGCTAAGAATAATCAGAGCCTGAGTTACTCTAAAGCTTTTAAGAAATCATAAACGAACAGTCATTTAATAATGTTTACATGTTGAAGTTTTTGTATTGTTTTTTCTTATATTTAGAGTAGAGGTATACAAGATGTAATGTTTTTATATGGCTCTAGCTTTTGAGCATTAATCTATATTCTTACTGCAGTCCTGCATGAAATGTTTAAAGCTATGTAAAGTTTAATTTTTAAGTTTTTCAATACAGACAATTCAATAAAAAAATTATTTGCTTTTCATGTTCTTGTTTCTATTTTAACTTAGCAGTCAAAGCGCTTTTTACTACAAGCCAAATTCACTCATTCCTGCACACATACATTATAAACGTATATAGCACTTAAATATATGCCTTTAAGCATTTTCTAACTGTTACACAACCACACACATACACACACACACACACAGAGATCCAATGAAGGCAATGTGTGTTTAGCATTTTGCCCAAAAACACTTCAGCACAGAGACTGGAGGAACGCCAAAAGGAAGCATGAATAAAAACAATTAATTAACTAAAATTGGAGCTAATTAGAACTTGACCAGTCTCAACAAACATGCACCCAGTACTGTTGTATTGTATTACTGTACAAATATAATTCATCCATCCATCAAAATATTTTATTTCATATCTAAGCCTAGCCCCATATAATACAAATGTGACACTGTGGTGTGTGCTCATAAAATATTTACACGACTCCCTAAAAGGAACTAAAAATGAGGATGAAGTGAATCTTATTATGATTTGCCTTACTAGTGTTCCATCCATCCATCCTTCCATCCATTCTTTTCCAATTATACACTTCATAAGCATGTCTGGACTGTAGGAGAAAGCCAGTGTACCCTGAGAGAACCCATCCAGACAAAGGGAGAACCCGCGCACTTCACACAGAAAGGTCCCAGTCTTCAAACTTGAAACCCTCCCTCCTGCTGCCACCAAGGGGAAGCTGTAACTCTGCTATACTCTGCTCTGTTAAGTGTTGATGCAGAGAAGTGCGGACACCACAAGAGGGCAATAGAGACGCATTAATAGACTTGACTGAAAGGTGCAGGGAGTATTGAAGTATGACAAGTGATGTCTCCCTTCCAAAAAATTAAGTTCGCAGGGACAGGCCTTGCTTGCCAGAGGAAAATTACAAATTTGCATTATAGCCAAGGTGATGGAGAAACACAGCCAAAGAGCCCTTCAGTGCAGCAGCAGCCTACATCTCATTCTCTCTCTAGGCTACAAATCTACCAGCCCAGCTTTCTGAGTGCAGTCCTCATTGGGCAGTAACAATGGGGCGAAAGGTGACCTTGCTAATAACCTTCCCCTGTTAGTCCCTGTTTCCTTATCGAACAAACAACCATTAAAATGACAGCTACGTGGGAGATGAGCCCTCTGCTGTGAGAAAACTTTTTAGCCTGAAACACGTGGTGAATAATAACGACCGAAAATGCCACGGAGGGAAGGAGAGCAGTCATAAGAGATAGACACCAAATTTATGTCTGCTGAGAAGATGAGCGATGGAGCAATCTCAAGACAGATATACACCTCCATAATAATCATGCAGGTCTGCACATGCATATAGAGGAAATGAGGGGGAGAGATGTCCACGGCTTCCAGAAGCAACTGCTGCATATAACCGCCCAAATCACCTTTCTGTTACTGAACATAAAATGATAAACATGCATGCCATGAAAGGGAAGTAATTGAATAACTGTTTAGAAACCATAAGAAAAGTATTAAACTATTCTCTCTCTGCTAGACTACAAACCCCACATTATCTTTTGTCATTGTTTGGGTGTATGTATTTTTATTATTCTTGCAGTGCCTCCATTACGCTCATACAAACCCAGACAACAGCACATTAATCATGTTTGTTTCCAACTAGACACTTGGACAGAAAGGGCAGCCAGGGCTCTGGCGAATTTGTCCCCTCTGACTTTCTTCAGTGCCCACTCATGGATCCGATTCAGAGTTACACTTCCTGCACAACTCACAAACGGCGCCTGGCCAAAGCAAGCTCCAAAATCACAAAAGGCAAAGCTTTGGCACAGACACAGAGGACAAAGGATACTGGAGTAACAAGAGGGGCACACTGGAGGAAAATGTGAATCATCCGATAAAATGTCCTCAGTAGAAGTTTAAGGTGAGAGGAGAGATTTTGTCCCCATTATAGTGATGGCCAGAGAACAGCCAGGGTTGATTACAGCTGGTTCAGAAAAAAGAAAGCCCCAGGAGAGGCTTACCTCAAATCAAGGTCTCAGGGCTACTAAGCTTCAGGATTTGACATTCTCCAGGAAGCACTACTGGGTATTTTGGGGTGTATAACTGAAAAGTTATTGGTGAAAAGTTATACTATCATAAAAATAGTTTAAATAACAATAGATCCAAGTTGTTTGTACTTGGTTTGTGACCAGATGAACACGATTAAAATAAAATGAACCATCATTAGTTCTGAGAATGCTAAATAATGTCAAACTTTCTACCAGAAGGAATAACATATATATTGAGGGACAGTTGGCTGACAAACTTGAAATTACAAGAATGGCAATGTGAAAAGTTTGCGATGACAGTAGGAGAAACCTGCCCTCCCTAAGGAGGCCCACCTGACTCCACTGACTCCCATTACAAGTACCCTACACGATTCTGATTAAACAAATTGAATGAAAACAATAAAAGCCACCCAAGGAAAGTGAAGAAGGCTTATCATTCTGGGGGAAAAAATGAGGAAAAAAAAACCAGGACAGAGATGAACAATAACAATTAAATCTAAATCTAATATAAATAAAAAATAATCTATTAGTCTAGGCTTAACTATGGGGGAGAGAGATTTGAATAATAAAACTTCCACTAGCATAACATGATTTCTTTTCCTTACTTGACATTTAACATTAATGAACTTAGCTGGTAAAGCACCCTGGTGTGTCCAGCTCGATGTGACCAAGTGAAGTGCGTGCTCCAGGAGTCTCCAGCAGTTAAGTTACTGAGTAACAATCAGGCTGAAGAAATGTGGAAGTCCACCAGGATCAATGAGTAGTTACAGTATTAACACTTCATAAACAGCCATCTTGGTCTTGGGCATTGTTACCAAAATAAAAATGTTTTTTGCCATTTCTAGAGCAATTTCTTACCTGTTGTTTTATAGGAAATGTTGTTGTCAGATCATAATGATGATGAAGGAGCCACCAGTGAATTTTCTGCTTAGGGCCCCAACGGACTCACCATTATCCTCACTCAGGACAACAACAAATTATGAAATAAAAATGTGGGGACAATTTTTAAACTTTATATTGTGACTTTATAAAAAGTCCGTCAGAATAACTGTTTGATGTACTTTTCGAATTGACACATGGACACATTTGGCTCAGCCCTTGAAGTGAAAGGTGGATTGTTAAGGCAAATGAGGGACAAGGATAGCAGAAGGTAAATGAATTCATCCCCCATGGAGCGTAAATCGTTCCATAAACATGAAGCTTTAATGAAGAAGAAGTGCATAAATGTCTTCCACATATGAACTATAGATCATGAGATTTAATCATTTATGGTATGTGCACTGGAGGTCAGGAGCATCAAGGTCGCACACAACTAAACTGAATACATTTAAGGACCTCTTTCTATTCAACACATGGTATTTTATGGTTACCTAACATATATCTTTCAGTACTGGATTTCATTTTGATATTATTTTTGCTTATGAAGTACTAACACTGGTTTTTGCTTCATAACACCAATGTCAAGTAAAGTCAGTATTCCTATTTACTAATATTATTATTTTAATTACGTTAATAAAAAATAGGTGGTAGAAATGTTCTTCAAAAAGTTATTTTTACTTACTTTGAGTAAATTTCCAAGCGTGTATATACACTGCTCAAAAAAATAAAGCAACACTTAACACAATGTAACTCCAAGTCAGTCACACTTCTGTGAAATCAAACTGTCCACTTAGGAAGCAACACTGACTGACAATCAATTTCACATGCTGTTGTGCAAATGGAATAGACAACAGGTGGAAATTATAGGCAATTAGCAAGACATCCCCAATAAAGCAGTGGTTCTGCAGGTGGTGACCACAGGCCATTTCTCAGTACCTATGTTTTCTGGCTGATGTTTTGGTCACTTTTGAATGCTGGCGGTGATTTCACTTTAGTGGTAGCATGAGACAGAGTCTACAACCCACACAAGTGGCTCAGGTAGTGCAGCTCATCCAGGATGGCACATCAATGCGAGCTGCGGCAAGA
>VVHJ01027196.1:0-16153 GCA_015107715.1 Tylochromis polylepis
CTACAATAATACATACAGAGAAAAACCCAACAATCATATGACCCCCTATGAGCAAGCACTTTGGCGACAGTGGGAAGGAAAAACTCCCTTTTAACAGGAAGAAACCTCCGGCAGAACCAGGCTCAGGGAGGGGCGGCCGTCTGCCGCGACCGGTTGGGGTGAGAGAAGGAAGACAGGATAAAGACATGCTGTGGAGGAGAGACAGAGATTAATAACAAGTGTGATTCAGTGCAGAGACGTCTATGAACACTAACACCTAGACATAGTGACTGTGATGTAACCCTGAGCTGAGTGTCTTTGCTTTTGCCATCTCTGGCATTTTGTGATTGGGGAGAGAGGTGAATCAGGTCACTGCGCATACCCTGAATCATCCTCGTTTCTGATACTTACAATGACCATAATTTACAGAATAAGCTTTTGTTTTTTTCTGAGCCTTCAGTTTGTCAGGAAAATGTTTAAAGAGGTGAGGGGCAGAGGGTCATTTTCCCATAGACTTTTATAGAATCTGTCTAATTTGCAACCACAAGTATCGCCCCCTGGTGACCACTAAAGAGAATGCAGAGTTAGGCTTTACGTTTCCTGAAGCCAAGTCCACCTTTTTATACAGTCTTTTGACACAGCGTGATGGTGGGGTTCAAACTGCACCCTATCCAGGGTCACCTGGGGATACACCCCTGCTCACAGTGATTAATTATTTCCCACCTTTCTCGAAACAACCACCCGGAGGATCCCGGAGCCCGTTTTGGGAAGCCCCACTTCAACTGCTCCTCCTCCCTTTGCACCTCATCAGCGTGGTGACTCGGGCTCCAGCCTGGGTGGAAGGGGAGGAGCAGGCTGAGGCTGTGTGCTCCGCTCCCATGTTGATGTTTGTTGTTTGCGAGGGTGGCAGCGCCGTGCGTGGACACGAACGCGATATGAGCGGAGGGCTGTCGACTGGCCTGGCGGCGCGTTTACCGGGAAAAGCTGCAACTTTTCTTCCAAATCCTCGGCTGGATGGTGACGGTATCCGCGGATGGTTGCTGTAGAAACAGTTGGCCATATGGCTGCTCGGTCGGTGTTGAGCGCGGGGACTCGTTAAGGATGCCGGAGCTCGTCTGAGAGCACCCCGCCGTGCGTGGAGCCGTGTCTGGATTTCCCTTCGCTTCTATAACGAACTTATTTTTTTTCCTTTTCTTAAACCGACGAGCCAATTTAAAACTCATTTGTTTAAACTTATTTTTTTTTAAAAATGGTGTTATTCGCTTTGTCCTCGGCTCGTAACAAACCCGGGTAACGAAAGGAGAAGCTACGCGACAACACACTGACACGACGACTTTCCCTCGGTAAGCAGCGCGGTGAGTCGGCTCTGCGGCGGGCGGAGCAGACACCACCCGGGATGTCTGTGACCGTTAAGCCGAGGAGTGCCCTCGAAGCTTCCCCGGGAGCGGGCAGGACAGTTATGAGTAAAAACAGCGAAGTCAGTACTTGTAGCTGTGTGTGTGTGAGATGACTGGCCGGAGGGCGAGTGGTTAATTGCCAGAGTTGGCCAACGTGTATAACGAGAACTTATCTCAGCAACTTGCTAGCCATGTTAGCTCCTTAGCGACACTTTGGATTCGGTTTGCCGTGCCGTAGCTAGCCAGGTTGCTTGCTAACAGAGGGACTGTTGACGTTAAGCAGGGGAATGTGAGCGTAAGTTAGCTAACTTTTTTAATAGCTAAACTTGCATTTTTAACGAGCTCGGCTCCACAGCCAGGACCTGGGGGAGCTACACAGGTGTAAAGTGAGCTTTAGCCGAGGTTTTATTAATAACAGGAAGTGTGTGCTGCACCCCTCACAAACTTTTTTTTCTTCACCCCCACCCTGTGTTTCTGTGTCGGATAAGTTGCTCTCCTAGCATGAATGCTAAACTGAACTGGTGTATTTCCTCCACAGAGGTCCTCTGCCCCGGGACTTGTTCAGCTCTGGGGATTTTAATCAGCCGTCGATGCATCTCGGGGTGTCAGAGTCCATGAGAGAGTGCGAGTACAGCCAGATCAGTACTCGCAGCTCGACACCGATGGAGACCCCGTACAAGAAAAGGACCCCAAAGAAGAGGAAGTGGGAGATCTTCCCGGGGCGGAATAAGTTTTACTGCGATGGCAGGATTATGATGGCCAAGCAGACGGGGGTTTTCTACCTCACCCTTATCCTCATTCTAGTCACTTGTGGACTCTTCTTCACCTTTGAGTAAGTACTGAGCATGTGCGGTCTCCCCTTTGCTCCCATCTGCTTTTTATTTGTGCACAGCAACATTTAGGATTACATTTCATAGGAGCAGGTGTCAG
The DNA here is from genome assembly GCA_015107715.1 of Tylochromis polylepis. NCBI lineage: Eukaryota > Metazoa > Chordata > Actinopteri > Cichliformes > Cichlidae > Tylochromis > Tylochromis polylepis. The sequence goes on from VVHJ01027196.1 coordinate 2,307, forward strand.
AGAAATGTCTACGACACAATTCAGTTATGTCACCAGCATCCCCGTGGAGTGGGTGTATCAGGAAAATGTTACTACAAACTGGTGAGAGCGGTGGAGGCATCCATGTTTCTTTTTTGATATCTATTTATGTGGGAGGTGTAGTTCGCCAGCGACTGCAGCTGAAAGTACTCTGGTTCCTTTCGACAGGGTGTGGGTGTCCTTGGTCTTTATTTGTTTACAGGTCATAGTTTACATGGTCTCGATGGTTTCAGCCTAAAGGGGTAAAAGGCAGTGGCCAGTGTCAGCTTCACTATTGTCATGTAACCCTACAGCTAGAGTTCTTCAGACCATTGTGTGCAGATTTACCTGATAAAGTTCCAGTGATAAGTTACCCTTCTTGAAGGCAGTTGTGCAAAAAATCGGGTCCCTGCTGTCATTAGTCTTTTAGAAGGGCCATTTTAAAATTCCATTATCGAGGACACTCCTTGAGCGCTGTCATTGAAATGTTTCAGGGTAAATATCTGGAACTAGGACTGTTTGATTATGGACTCTCAGGAGTGGAGCTCAGGTTAACGGGTTGAAGGCTCAAGTCCCTAAATTGTTTGGATGTCCAGTCTCTGTCAGCAGATTTGGAGACCTGTAGAAACAGCAGTTTTGCAGTTAGGGGACTGATATCTGATTTACAGATATGCAAAACTCATAATATTCTTGAAACAGTTCAAATCAGGTGAATGAGGATTCTGGCATCTTTCTGTCATTAACTTTTTCTGCACTTTGAGCTACTGCAGCTCATCTGGTGGCCTGGACTACGTGGGGCCAGCCTTTGCTCCTCATGTGCATCAGTGAGCCTTGGCTGCCTGTGACTCTATCGCTGGTTCACCACTGTTTCTTTCTTGCATCACTTTTGATAGATACTGACCACTTCACACCGGAAACACCCCACAAGAGCTGCGGTTTTGGAGAGGCTCTGACCCATTTGTATAGCCATCACAGTTTTGCTCATATAAAAGTCGCTCAAATCCTTAAGTTGCCCATTTTTCCTGCTTCTAACAGATCATCTTTGAGGCTGAAATGTTCACTTGTTCTCTAATGTATCCCACCCACTAACAGGTGCCACGATGAGGAGATAATCGGTGTTATTCACTTCACGTGCCACTGGTCATAGCGTTATGCCTGATTGGTGTATCATTTGTCATTTATATACAGCAACCAAAGATTATTTTGGAAACGGAACAAGCTGTTGTAAGTGCAGTTATGATAACCAAACTGTCTAAAAACACGCATTCAAGGAGCAACCCATTATTCAACTTTCACAGACTGCCACCTCACCACTGATGGTTTAACTACAGGTGAAGGTTCTCGGCCTAACCGCCAATCGACCACGGTGTCTCTCTCTAATTACAGCCCCACTACCCTAAAATAAGTCCTCTGTCTTTTTACTGTTGGTATAAAACTTGTAATCAACCTTCAGCTTATTCTTCATTCAACTCTTCATCTTCACCTCATCGCAGACTAAACCTGCTGTGGTGGAAGTGCACAGTGCAGCGCACAGACTCTGACCTCAGCTATCTCATTAGCCTTTAACAGTCCCTGTGTCATCTGCCACCTATGAAACCACATCTATACTAGATAAGAGTCCTGCTCTATCGTTTGCTGTTCAGTTTAAATTAAAAAAAAAAAAGTCTTTCTCAGGGTAAAGTGCTTTGCAGCTGAAGAATACTTTATAGGCAAAATGCATGCATAGGTTAATGGTATCTACACTGTGGAGATAGTCGATGGACTCCAAAGAGGGACCTCACTGTTTTTATTTTGTGTGGAGTGTGTAGTTGAGCTGAGATGGCCTTTATTAGTCTCAGAGATGGGAAATTCACATTGTTGCAGCAGCAAAGTAGACAAGGCAGGAATAAATGAATATACGCATTATAGTAGGTAGTGTTCCTAATATTCTGTCTCCTCTTGTGTGTGTAAACGGAGTGTTGAAATTTTAAAAACAGTTTTCACTATAATGCAATCCAGCGTAACGCCAGTAATGACTATAAACTCAATTTAAAAAACCATAAATTAAGGATTGCATTGGAGTAAGTAGATTAATTGCAAGACATTTAAAAATATCCCCATCTGTTCTGGAAAAGAAACGATTTAATTGAAAAGCAATTGGTCTTATCTATTGAAAACTGAAGTGACTCTAATTTTCAGCTCTAATATTTCTCTAAATGAATAGTTGAAATGGATTTTTGTGTGTGTGCCCTTTATTGGAACTTCTTCCCATGCAGTGCTACACATCTGTAACCTCTGGACCACTTCATCTTTCGATACGTTGTCACTTCAGCAGAGATACAGACTTAACCCAAGACCAAAGGGCAGACAGCTGGAGAGAGGGAGCTCTGGACTTAAAACACCCAGCTCCCTTTACAGTGACACAGTTGATAAAATACCATAATGAGAGGTGAACTCACCGGCGTGTCCGTTTGAACCTGGATTTCCTTCAGCACCCACATGTAGCATGCCAGGTGCTTCCTGATGATACCTCTCCCCCTCGTCGGACAGCTTCACTTCCTGCGCGGTGCAGTGAGGGGCGCCGGGCACTGTCCTCTTTGTTATGACGAGAGGGGCAGTTTTCAGGGACGCTATCAGGGTTTTTCCTGCCTCACAGTGAGCCTTTGGGGGATGACTACACAGGAAATAAGTAGGAAGTGAGTCATTGATTTCAGAATCTGTATTAAATATGAACCGTGCAGGTAAAATGAACAATGTGTTTAGCTCTCTTTTAATAACTTTATTTGTAAAGCACTTCTTAAAATGTACAGTTGCAAAGTGAAAGCTTTGAGTAAGGAGGACGGTTCCAAAGTTTAAGTGCTGCAACGACAAAGGTTCTGGATTTGAAATAAGCGCGTGGAACATTCGAAAGGCTCCGATCTGAAAAAGTCACGGTAAACTACATGGGGGGGAATTAAAAGGTGTAATGAGCTGAGGGGTAACGTGTATATAATGAAAACAGAACTGGCCTGAGGATTGAAGCTTGATTGGAGCAGCAGATAAAAACATGTACTGCAGATCTTAATACTGTCTCTGAAGTTTATGTGGGATAAGTATGAAACCCATTCGAGGGCAGCGCCAGAGATACCAACCCAGGTCAATAATCTGTCGATTAGAATGACGTGGTCAATGGGAGTGGTGCCTCGAGACGATAGGCTCTTCAGTTTGGTCTAAAATGTAACAGTTCATACTCATTTGATGTGTCAGACATCAATGCTCAGCGCACTCCTGCAAAAAGATTCTTAATCTCAAGAGTTTCACTTCCATTAAAAGATTAATGAATAAATAAATAAAAATGAGCTAAGCAATCAAATGTTTCAGTCTCACCAAAAAACCCACAAAAAACTTCAGTGTGCAACCACGAGGCCACTCTGAGCTTCACACTGTCCACCCTGTTTAACCGTCCCTGCCTGCAGGCCGGCCGAGTCCTCCTGTCTCCCCTCCTCCACCCTTCTCCCATCAGCTGAAAGGAGACATTTATCAGACAGGGCGATAGTCAGCAGACCTGCACATTGGCTTCTGTTGTCATTAACTGTAATGCATTTCGATTAGCTGTGTTTTCCTTACCTCACTCCCCGGTTGTCAGCATAGAGAGGAACATCTACTCACTTGCTTTCTAGTGGCTTTTGCTGTCTTTGTTGCTTCGTATGCTACGAGTTTTTTTTTTTTTCTGTTTTGTGTTTTAATTTTAGGATTGGGTCTGATGACACTGGCTTTACATGTATTTAAAGATGTTCATATTTCGGGGCCCCAGAAAGAGTCAGCAGATGGTCAGTGTTGATGCAGACGTGTGCAGTACATTAGCCATATTTCTTTTTTCTGCTTGTTTTCTTAGCGTCTGTCTGAGGGGTGCTCAGCCATGCACAATAAACCCTGTTAGTTACCGGCAGACTTTGCTCTGTTTATTATTCCGTTGCTGGCTCCCCCAGACGTACATGTGGGCTGTTGTTGTACATGCTGTCTTCTCTCCTTCATGTCTCATAAAAGTTCACTTAGGCAGATGTTTGAAGGGTTGTTTCTGAAGCACAGTTTGAAGGAAAGGACAAGAAGTTGGCTTCAGCACTGTTTGCAGCTGACGAACGATAGAATGTGTTGTATGTAGGTACTAACACAGGACTGGGTTGTGGCACTGAGCAATGTGTTGATTACTGAATGACCTTTAAAGATCAAATCCATTATGTACGGTGCTGTGCGCGAGGAATCAAACCAACATCCCTGTGGCTGCAGGACAGCTGCTCTACTTTCTGAGCCACCAAAAAAAGAAGTTTGGTGACATTATAGCACTGAGTTAAAAATCTAACGGACATTTCTACATCGGCAAAGGTGGCTGTTGTCCTCCCTCTGCCCCAAAGAACCAATCAAAGCATGTAAGTCATTTGTGTTGGTAGCAGGGATGTCTGCTGTTATCATAGTACGCATGTAGGGTAGTGTACTTGGTCTGTGTTGTTATTGACGCTGTAGTGGAACAGTGCTAAAATCTTTTAAACATATTGAGGTCCAAAGGCATGAAAGTGTTTGTTTTGAAATCAGATTTGAATGTTACAGCGCTCTGTTTCCATCCATTCAGAAAGAAATCATTCAGAACTGTGACGCCAAGTTGGTGAGTTATTTCAAGACAGATTAGTTTGAAGCAGATGGGTGATTAAAAAGACAAATCACAAACATCCACATTGGACTGACTTAAAAAAAATTCCTTTGCAACACAGGAAAGCGTGAAAAACATTTGTTGCCTCTTTGTTTATATTGGTGCTGAATTATGGTGATATTATTTCTGGAGCACAGAGGCTTATTACAAACCTTAAAGCTAATGCTAATGCTCCTTTTCTTAGACTCAGCCACTGGTATATTCTGTAATTATTGATTTGTATTTGTCTATAAAGTATGGGAAGTTACTGTCGTCAGTACCAAGGCCCTCTGCCTGTCTTGAAACTCGTGCTGATTTTGGAGAAAGAGTATCCAGATTTGCAGCTGTTTCAGGTTGTTTTTCTACTCTACTCTTTATCACCTGTCCATCAGGTGTGTTTGTTAAACAAATGTAGGTAAGGCTGATGCCTACTAGCTTCACCAGGGATGAAAATGATTTAGTGAAAATCAGTGAAACGGTTTAGGATTTTGCTATTAAGGGAATGTGAACCTGCAGCACACAAAGTTTGCATAGCAGTGTTTGTGAATTCCAAGTCTAATTTCCATACATTCAAACTGACTTTGTAATTTTACTGTACGCAAAACAATGTGGAAAACGGCTTTCCACATTGACTTGCATATGATTTTGTCATCACTGTTTGGCTGTTGTTATTGGCTGGTAGCTCTTCTTTTATCCTTCCTTTAGAGTGGTATTATATCTGTTATTACAGTGAGAACATGGGACACGGCTCACTTGTCACCATGTGGAAGTGCTTAGAAAAAAGTAATCGCCAAAACACAAGTGTGTGGTCAGGAAAATGAGGCGGCACATTTACTTGATATTGCCATATGTAGGCTACTGCTATTTTCAGTGATGCAACTATTCGTTTGGCTTTGATTTAACCGTTTGACATGTTTAGTCACATCTAATTTCGATCTTAAAGAAAAGACTGGATGCTCTCTGACGGGTTTAACTCGGAGAAGAAAAAAATTACAGCGTGCAGCTGGAGTGCTGCATAACTCTACTCAAGTCAGACAAGTCCCTGCACACCATGCAAGAACTAAATCCTTGAATCCAGATGGATTGGTTCGATTTTTACGTTTTCCTTCCCCCTGAACATCCTAATTTTTCCGTTTAATTTAATGTGTGTTTTTTCAGACTGAGGCAGAATATCTAATTCTGCCCGATCTTGTAATTGCAAAGAATTGTAAAGAGATTCCTGGATTGACTTTAAAGTTGAGCTAAGCCACACCTCGAATGTCATGTAAATTCGTCGTTAAAACGAATCAGCTAAGAAATACACAAACAAACAGGTAAACTGAGCCAGTCACATGACCTTTGGGAGAAGTAAGTACAGCTGCCTTTGAGAAGCCGTCTAGCCTGCTTTGTGGCTGTCACAGTGACAGCTGGCAGAAATCCTCATTTTATTTAGAACACAATGTTACTTCACTATAAACTATACACTGTAGTATATAGACTATACACAATCTCAGATTAGCAAAGGTTTATTTATAACTGGTACTTAAACACACAGCTCTTATTGTTGTGACTAAAAATGCTCTTTAAGAAAAGAATCCAAGGAGACGAAATCATTGATTCTCAAATACACACACGTGTGTACACGACACATACATGTCCTCTTTAATTTGGCAGCACATACGTGGGACCTTGTACTTCTCCAAAGTACAGAGACCTCAGACATCATGAAACAAAAGCATTTTAATCCAAAATAATCATGTCTCTCTTAACGGGTTTGTAAAATGACCTATTAAGACCAGAACAAACACACAGGCTGGGATCTGGTTCCTTTTGGTCATTTCTGCCATTTTATGAATACACCAGTGCTCATACGACTGCTCATACATTTATACACACCAGACGTCTTAGCAAACTCCATGTTTTGTGCCCAGATTTAATGTAGTGAAAACGATGAAATGCTAACAGTCTGTTTTCTGCGCTACTGATTCTGAATAGTAAGTGTTTGCTGCATTCTGGGCCATAATGATAAGTCATTTTTTGGAGTGTCACAAGACAAGCTATTGCACAACAGTCTTTGTCCACATAATTCGAACAGTCACACCCATTGTAGACATGCTTTCCCAGGAAAAGCATTCGTCAAACTGAGCTGTCAGCAATGCAGTGCCGCTCTAGATTTACCCTCCCTGGCTTCCAGTCAGCTCATTGGCAGAAATGGAACGGTTCACTTGACGGGACAATACTCTGGTTTTACGACACAGACGCTGGGCGGGTCGTACTGGACTGTTTTAATGACGAGTAAAAATTTCCCAGCTTAGACCCGATTCAGATACCTCGTCCTCTGGTGTCTGCCAATGCTCAGTATTGATTTGATACCAGTGTTAAATGAATCAACTGGATTCATCAGTGTTAGAACGAGACTGGGAGTCATGCTTTATGTTTACGGCAAATGAAATGTGACAGACAGTGGGACAAAAATGCTTTAGAAACAAAAATCCTATTCAGGTTATTTCTTTGGGTTCTTTCTGGTTTCAGCTCAGTGTGAGGATGCAGAGTTTACGCAGCCAGGTGACCTGATGCAGGTTCGTGCTGGGCAACACAAATAGAGGCCAGTCTAAGTTCGTCTTTCAACTTCAGCTAAAAATTTAGTTCAGACTGCGTTGTGAAAACTTATCAGCTGGGATTCTCATGACATCGCCAAAAAATGGAGGAGGAGCTCATTGAAACTATTTGAGGGCAGCTGGAGAAAAGTGAGCGATGTTGTAGACATTCATGGTAAATTCATGCAAGTAACTCCTCTCAGTTGGAGCGCAACTTTAACTGCTCCTCTTACACTCTTTGGATATCAGTAAAAACCTTCTTTGGTTCAGGTTTCATCTGCAGACAGCAGTTTACCACTCACCACCCGGGTGGGGAATACACACTTTTCCCTGGTGACCTGTGGTTGCCAGATGACAGCTAACCTGTCCCTAGTCCCGTGTGCCTAGTTTTTCAGCTCTCTTGCTAACAACACTGCTGCTGATGTATGGTGTAGTTAACGGCGTAGCTGAAGTAAATGGATCAGCAACAGGTCGGCTCATTGACACAGATTAGCTGCTCCAGCTTTTTGAGCCAGGATGGGAGCGATGTCCGAACCAGTTATCAGCTTGGTGCTGCCCAACGAAAAACCAGACAGTCTGATGTGGCTCGTTTAGAAGTAAATGTGTTAAGCATACATTTTAATTGCAGCTGTCTATTCTTTCTCCTGTGCTCAGACCATCAAGTCTGTCCAGGCTTTGCATTTTTTTTTCTCTTTTTCCTGAATAGTGTCAAGCCTTTAATCATCCCTGCACCCACTGTTTGTCATACCAGTCTTCCAACTCCCTGTGCCAGAGGTAACTGATGGGACCTCTGGCACACGTTTAAAGGTTATTCTTGTAGATGCGGAGAGTTTCTCTAAAGCACGACTGACCGAAGCTGTGCCGCTCACTGCTGACATTTTTCTGGCGTGTAGCAGGAAGTCGTGAATGCATGAAGCAGTCTGGGCAAAAATGTAAGCATTTGCAGAAGCTTGTCATGTTCAGTTGTTTCATTGACAAATGACTTGGCCTGCGGCTAAGTGGAGTTTCATGTTCTGCCCTTGCCTCCATCAAAAGCAATCAAAATGTAATAAAAAACAAAGCTGACAAAGCCTTGTATCCATGTAGCCCCGATGAGTAATGAGACTTTAGAATGAAAGGCCACAGAGCCAAGTGCTTCAAGTGCATTATTAACACGGTGTTAAGCACATTTTTGAACACTTTGGTACCGCGATATCATGGAGGATATCTCGGGGCATAGTAGTACCATATAGTATTTCTCCTCCGGGTAAAGTACATCTCCTCTTGGGAAAGCACAGATTAAAAAAAAAGAAAAAAAAAGGTCCAGGTATTGTATGTGTAGGAGGATGTCCATGTTTGATAGCTGTGTTTTTTGTGTGTTTTTTTTGTGTTTTTTGTAGATCATAGGATATTGATTTCCTTCAAAGCTGTATGACAGAAGGAGAAATAAAAAAAGGGGTTTATCTCAGGTGACAGTGAAAGGACAGGCAGGGAACAGCGCTCAGTCACATGGTCACATCAAGCAGAGATGAAAGTCCCCCGAGCTTAACTCCCAGCTGAGTTTTGAAAAACTGGTCGGCATCATAAGAGGATTTAATGGGAAATGTGATAACGGTAAATCTGGATTGGATTATTGTTAAGATTAGTACACCCATTGAGAGGCAAATGAGTAGAAAAACCTCAGGAAACCCTATTGAGATACAAAGGCCCCGAAGTATTTGGACACAGTTTTATTTTAATTTTATTTTTTTGCCTGTGTACACCAGCACAGCGATTCTAAATCCCATCAGTTAAAATGAGATTGAAGTGCAGACTTTCAGCTTTAATTCCTGGGGTTTAATGAAAGTATTGCATCGATTGTTTAGGGATCCCCTGTAGCTTGTGGTTAACACGTGAAAGAGCCCCAGTTTGAAACTGGGAGGAGGCGCACATCTCTGGGAGGGCATCTGCAAAAATCTGCCAAATCAAATATGCAGATCCGTCTGCTGTGGGAACCCCTCGCAGTTAAGGGAGCAGCTGTGAAAAGCTATTAACTGTTTAGGAATTACAGTTAAATTTATACACAGCCCCCCCACTTTCAGGGATCAGAAGTAACTGGATGAGCTGGCATCATTTTAAATAGAATGGCAGTTTTTAATACTTGGATGAGAAACTTTTGCAGACTGTTTCCTCCCTTGAGACGCTCTTCCAGACCTTGCAGCTTGTTTGTGGGTCCCTCTTCCTTCACCGTCGTGTTCGGTAACTGAAAAGCTGCTCTGTTGGGCCGAGATCAGGTGACTGACTTGATCATTGAAGAATATCCCATTTCTTTTCCATGAGAAACTCTCGGGTTGTTTTTGCAGTTTGCTTTGGGTCATTATGTGTCTGCACTGTGGCGCTCCGTCTGAATCTGAGCAGAGAGTATATCCACACCAGTGACCTGCTCCACTGGCAGCCATCCCATAAGATTGTGTCCCTCATGTTTTACATGTGGTATGCTTCATATACCTGATTGTATCTTTGGCATACTGTGGAAATGATAAATATGGAGAGCAGTTGCACAGAGGAGATTTTAATTCAGTCGAGCTACATCGCAGCTGAATTAAGAAGCCGCTAAAATGAAAGCTGTCTGTTTGCAGACCAACTGTTTGTGTAGTTTGGAGAAATCTTATAATTGTATGAATCTGACAGCAGCTGTCGGCTCTCTCCAGAAGTGATGTTTGCAGCATGCAGAGCAGAGTCTGGAGTTTTAGTTGCTAATCATGTTTTATTATTTATTTATTATCAATACAAAAATGTGATGTATCATAGATTAAACCAGGAGTATTTAAAGTAATCAGTTAACTGATTTTTCCCGTCCACTAAAACTAGGACAAAGGTCAAACAGCTGAAGCTGACCCACGTATGAGGGAGTGGTGCTGTGCTTTTTGCTTTGACTGCAACACCCTTCCAGTGAAATGAGCAGACAATGGTGTGCTCTTAGCGTCCGTATTTAATGTGAAGCAGATATTGTTGTGATTGAACTCATTACTGTGTAATGTGGCTGTTTGCCTAAAAGTGACATGCCCTCATATCTCTTGCATATGCGCTTAACCATATGTCATTACAATGTTTGGCTGAGGAGTCACCTGTTGTAGTTTTATTGCAGTCAAGATATAGAGATTGGGAAATCAAGCTGTACACTCACTCGCCAAAAGTCCCTATAAATAACTATTAGCGTAAGCTGGAAAGAGAGCAGTCATCTCTCACCTTTGCAGTTGGTGCGTAGGCTGTATCTAAATCACCGTGACATCACCTGTTAGTTTGTCAAGTCCTCTTTTGAGGTCCTAACTTCTGCGTTTTGGCCATCATAGTCATGGCTTAATCACAGTGAAGTCAACCTTCCCTGCATTTATTATCTAGTTTATTTTAAAAGGAAGCATAACTAACTAAATAAACCTAATTTAATTGAGTGAGCTCTCAGTAGAGTGATTGCTAAAGATCAGTGACATGTAGGATTTTCACATGCACTTCTATACAATCCGACTTCTTTGTGCAGTGAGAGGATTTACTCCCTGCTGGCCAGTAGAAAGAACTCGGGTTTAAGGCTCTTCTGCCCTTACTTCAGTGATGACAGCAAATTAGAAATGAGGTTTGGGAGGATTGTTTTCTTCCTTTCCCTATATTTTTACTTCCTCCTCTTTGGTTGCATTTATATGAAACGCTGGAGGGGTCTGCAAACATTTTAGCGGGCCTCTAGCAGCTGCTGGACCACACAGGAACTGACTGGATCGGCTCATTTGTTGTTAAGTTATAATTTCTACCTTCTTATCGGTGACCGCACTGATGCGTCACAGTGGACACAACCACACCGACCTTCTGAAACTGAGCTTTGGTTTTTACATTCAAATAAGAAAAACTACTCTAGAGTAAAATGAGACCGTAATAGGCCGGTTCACCACATGCCAGGTTACAAAGGTCCTCTTTGGTGCAGAAACCTTTTAAATGTTTGAACAAACAGTGCAGCTGTTCATTTTAACTCATGTTTAATATTGATAGTTATTGTTAATTGTTCCCAATAATGGACCACAGCTCACCGTGTTTTATCAGGATTTGTCTTTTTAGTAAACATGACAAATAAGAGGGAAATGAACAGGTTGTGTAAAATAACACAACACAGACTCACTGCAAGCCGAGTGAACTCACAGCATCGAGTTCATTCGGCTCATAAACTTGTCAAAGGCCCATAAACTCGTGTAGGTTGTAATAAATAACAGGCATTTTTCCTGTTTCGCTGTCAGTGTGATGATACCAACATCAGATAAGTCACCGTTTGTTCTTAGTTAGTCACATGTATTCAGATTTCCTCTGTGGTCTTTGTGGCCTGTAGTCTCTGTGCTCTTTGTGCATCACATCAACAGCAGTTCTTTGTCTTTATTAACCAAACGATTTGTTGAGACATCTAAAAGGACTGTAATGAATGCCATCGTGCTGTCTCGTCTTATTTTTTTTAAGTATTTTTTTTTTTGTCCTGTTCCTTGGAAGCTTCAGCCTCACTCCTGTGGCTGTTTCCAGGGTAACCACATCCCCCTTCGAAATTTACCACGTCTGACATTGAATACTGTCCGTCTCCATGGCAACAAAGGCCCAGTTAAATATAAGACTTTGTGTCAAGTAAAGAGAAGTAAAGATGCAAATTTGCATTTCCTTGTGAATTTCTGCTCGTTCCAAAGCTTAAAGGCAGCGAGAGTGGCCTGTAGTCTTTACGGTTCATGTTCGGTGGCTGATAAAGGTTTTTTTTCCCTTAAAGACTTTGTCAGGGATATCTTAAACCAGGCGAGATGTTGGTTGCCTAGAGCATGTCCATGTTTTTCTATCGATCCATGTGGATGGAAGAGGCAGGCTTCATGTCGCTCCTGTCCTGCTCCTCTAATGGCTTTAGTGCTTAATCTCTGCCCAGCTCTACCCACCTGTCACTTTCTATCACACATGACTGCCTTTTCATTATGTTCCCCATGTCTGACACATTGAGACACAGCACCTGAGGACACAGGCAGCAGGTTTTTGCTCTGCTCTCTCAGACTTCTCCGTAGGCATTCGCGGGGTGACAAGTTTTGAAATGTAAGAAATGTTTTCTTTTGCAACAGAGCGCACATTCGCGTGCACTTTGTTGGTCAGCAGAAAGAGAAAACATGCAGTCCTTCATGTATTCATTTCTAAATGATAATTTCAGCTTGATTTTTGATTACTTCAGAATTCTGCAGATCTCGGCTTCGGGTTAATTGTCACAGATGCAGCACCCTCACACGAGGTCTGCCAAGCTTTTTACAACTGTAATGATTTCCCATTAGCACTTCTAATTAGTGGATTCATTAATGTGGTGTGTGACCAATCATAGTGAATAGAGGCAAGATTGAGCAGGCGGATGAAAAGATGCTTTATAATGACACAAGACTTTGAAATTGTGTGTTTTCATGGGACAGATGTAGACTGACAGAGGCAGGCTGTGGGTTTCTGTCAGCTGCTGTGATTCACCCTCTGGTATTAAGCTGCAGACTCATTTATTAATGGCTAAAAAATGCCCTTTTTTTATGGTATTACTTATTTTTATCAACTGCTCACTAAAGTTCCCCTTTATGCTATGCTGTTGTTTTATTACCATAAGTTATACAGACAGAATATCAGCTGTTCCTCCTTTATGGGTTTTACTTGCCTTAGTAGCAGCCAGATAATCAGATGCACTTGATTATCTTATCATTAAGTGTGAGCAGATGTTTTGGCAGTTTGCAGATCTGGAGGATTCAGGTGTGAGACATCCACTCCTGGGTGCATTAACCCAAGAGTGGATGTCACAGCAAATTTACCTCAAGGTCAGACTCTGCAATGCTCAGAGAAACTGCAAAAAAGACAGACCTGAGTTGGCATGTTAAAGGTTAACATTCATGACAGTGCAGTTATAAAAAGCATGAACAAGTACGGCTGGTTTGGAAGGGAAAGCCTTCTCTCTCTGAAAAGATCATGGCTCCTGGAACACAGTTCTTTGGAAAGAAGAGAGCAAAGTGGAGATGTTTGTCCAGAATGCACCGCACCACGTTTGGAGAAAACCAAACACCTCATACCAGCTGTCAGCACGGTGCTGGAGGGCTGATGATTTTAAGCACCTTGCAGTCACCGAGTGGCCCATGAACTCCTCTGTATACCAAAGTATTCAAGAGTCAGATGTGAGGCCATCTGTCTGGCAATCTAGGTCAAGGTCAAGTTTATTTACCAACAGCTTAACAATGTAAAATGCCACTAAAATAAATAAACTGCATAAAATAAGTCAATAAAAACAACTAGAACAACAACTAAGGCTGTTAAAACCAAAATGTTTAGGTCCATGTGTGTTAAAAGCCAGATCATAAAAATGTGTCTTCAGTAACGTCTTGATGCATGCTCAATCATCCAGGTAATTACATCCCAAAAAAGTTGATTGTGTTCATCTGGACGTAGCGTTTTCAGTGGGAGAAACGTTTCGTCACTCATCCAAGTGACTTCTTCAGTCTCAGCTGACTGCAGGTTTCCAACCTTATAAACAGCAGATTTGCACAATGACTGAAACTAGCACCACTGAAGGAACAATGGGCTGTGAGGTCAGTTCCTTGATCATTAATATGCAAATTGTCATGACCATTGATCAACAACCACTGATCAAA
>VVHJ01027199.1:0-17661 GCA_015107715.1 Tylochromis polylepis
ATGAGCAAGCACTTGGCCCTCATGTCCTTCGTCAGTGTGTCTGGTTTTGCTTCCCCTCTTCTTGTCATGTTTAATTACTCCCAGCTGTGCTCTCCTCCTGTGTCCCATTCCCTCGTTATCCCTGAATGTATTTAAGCCCTGTGTTTTCCTTGTCCTATGTTGCGTCGTACCCTCATCATGCTGTGTGTTTTCCCTCCGTGCTCCCTGTGATCTTCGTCCCTTGTTTCCAGGTGTTCCAGTGTTTAGTTATTTGTTTCCAGTTTCTAGTTTAGTTTGCAAGTTTATTTTTTGTTGTGTTTTCTGCACTGCAATAAAGCATCAGTCAAACTGATGGAAACTCTTCAACAATCTATCTGCATTTATAAATTAGACAGCAATTATATCCAAAAATTTCCACAATCTCTCTGCGCGTAACTAAAGTCAGTCCAAGTCAGACTGCATCTACTTGTAGAAAGGTTGCCTCCTACCAGCAACCTGTGCAATCTCTTTGCAATCAAAAGTGTTTGTGCAACACCCTCGAGCTCTGGGCAACCATTTAGTCATCACAAATTGCAATTGGTTGAGGAATGTGAACAAATTCATTACAATCACCTGGCAGCCACCTAAGTGTGTCCAGTGTCGGATAATTTTTGCGGTTGAGCCAATTTAATGCAAGTTTGTTCGGCTAATGTTATCTCAGGATGGTGGTGTATGAGACTAGCCCTCTCGTTCATAGCATTCCCAGGATCTTTTCATTTATTTAATAAAATCTTGATATTTGGTGTCCCTGTATTGATACGTAAAATATCTCAATACTGTGCAATATCGATGTTTCCCCCCGCCCCTAATAATCATCACACATGATCGCCTGACACCAGCTGCTTTGTCCACATTAGGCTTTGTTAGTAAAAATTAACATTGCATAAATGATAGTTAAGGTAAGTATCACCTGTCTAGGTACTATGTGCCAGCCGGTATGACACTGATGCAACTTTAACAAAAGAGTCAAGACGTATAAGCATCAAAGAAGGCAAAGCAGACTATTAATTTCACACGTGAACAGTGTTTAAGAAAAAGGAACAGGCCTACAAATCAGGTCAGCCAGATCTTCGTGAGGTAAAAACATAGAGCATTTTCTGGTTCACAGAAATGTTCACTAAAGCATTCCAGCAAAAGTCAGAGCTATGAAAGCAAAGATGTGAGTGACTGCAAAGTTCCACTGGAGAACACGGGAGGGGGAAAAAAAATCAGATTCAATTACGAGGTTTTCCTGCCAGCGAAGCAACAGACATCGTTGTGCATCCACTCATCTGTGAAGAGCTGCTGCATCTTCTGATTAGACCACAGTTCCCATGTCAACTCCCTAGGGATGTGTCTTTCTCAGTTTCTAACTGCAAAAAATGCTTTTCACTTTCTTGTCAACCTCAAAAACCTCACTTCCTCTCTCCCTTATTCACTGCATAATAACCTAGTTGGATTCTGTTTTCTTTTAACCACCTATCTTAATCTTTTCACTCTCATTCCCACGGCCACTTTGATAAAGCGAGCAACCCCTTGTGTGCCCCATGATTATATATTTTCTGTCCTTTACTCCTTGGCTCCTCACACAACCTCCACCCTCTGTTATCTTTTTCTTCCCTCGCCTCCCGACTGCCCCTTTTCTCCACAGACCGGTAGCTGATTCAATCTCGAGCATTGTTTATGAAAAGGCATTTCATTTTCCAAAACCATCTCTGTTTAAGGCACTGTGCAGGGTCCATCACGTCTCATCAATCTGAGCGACGCGATAGTATCTTTGAATCAAAGCCAAAATTTGCAATTGAATATATGTTGGTACATAATCACTCATGCCCACATGAGTACAAAATGGCCAGTGCATTTAGCATCTAAAAGGACGAGCAATATGCTGTTAAACTTTGCAGGAAAGCCAATTTAAAAACCACATCACTGAAATGCCCCTTTCTAAACAGGACTGAAGCTTTTGACTGCTTCTTTGTGAGATCTAGAACGAACCTCCTGCCTCAAAGAACTTTATGTGAACCTCACAAAAACTGCCTATTTATACGCAGTACACACTTTTAGTTTTCCAATGGAGTTACATTTATGTAAAAGAAGATAGAAAAATAACTAGGAAATCTATGTTTTGTCTGCCATCTTGGAAGTAGGTTGCTGGAACAAGTCTAAGGAGCTTGGAAAGAAAAGCGTTTGGACGTTTCACCTCTCATCCGAGAAGCTTCTTCAGTTCTGAGAGCAAATGGTGGAGAGTCCCAGATTTAAAGCCATATGGGAGTGTCTCCCAAGAGGGTCATGGACCCCCTGTTGATCCTCTACCTAATCACACGAGCCCAGGTGTGAAAACGGGTGTGGGTCTCAATCAGCCAAGGTTTCGGGTGAACCCATTGTGAAACCTATCCCCATCCTATCATGTGATTACCTGAGGTCAAACGGCCCAGGATGTGAGTGGGCGTTAAGGCATCTGGGAAGGGATCTCAAAACTGGATTATAGATGGCAGACAGTCGGTGTATAATCCATATTATAATCCATAATCAGGGAATACCATGATCTGGATGACTGAGAACCTTCACAGACATATTGCTGGAACAAGTTTCCCCAACTGGGGATAGCTGGATAGCAGGGTCTGCATTTTCAAAATAATAGGAAAGGATTCTTCCACTGGGATTAATTGTGGACTGCATCACTCCCTCTCACAGAAAATAAAACAAAAATGAAAAATAAAAGAATACTTAGATAACTCACAAAGTAAACTCTATAAGTGTTCCTCACACAACTAACCCTTTGTGATATCAGTGAATTAAAGTGAGTAATGAGAACATTCACCAATGGCTTCATTCAATGTGATAATGCATGTATGCACAAAGTTAGCTATATAAAGAAATTGCTTTCCTGATTAACTGGGGAAGAACTTGATTAGCATTTACATCCCAACCTGCATCTTTGGAATTGAGGACCTGAACACATCACACCATGTTAATGTAAACTATGGTTCCTTGTTAGGAAAGCCTGTTGATGGCAGGTAAAAATATCTCACGTATTATAATCAATCAAAAAAGTAATGAGATATAATTTTTGATCCAATTTACCCAGCCCTAACTTAAGCTTCATTGATGCTCCTTAGGTTGAATGGGAGTAAATCCCAGCAGCCACAATCTAACTTCTGATGGAAAGAATACAAATAGAAGAGGAAAGGTAAATGATTGTTCTCCTGCATAATATGGCCCCTGCAAGGCTGTTTTGATCTAAAAGAAAACTGCATTATTTGTGCATCCAGTCTGTTCCATTGTCAGTATATTTTGGCCACCATGCATAGCATAGCAGAGAACAACAAACATCAAAAGAACAAATGGCTGCATTTGTGCCTCTGAGGATGTGACGCAATGAGTTGATTAAGTATCTCATCAGTCTACAGGGACCTGTGGCTGCAGGCTCCTCTGAGGAGACAGCGTTAGTGACTGTACTCTGCATCAACACCTGTTCACTGAATCAATGCCAAACCGAGGCAGCTAGCCGTGTCCCTCATTCATCATTACCACATTAAAAGCAACATTTGTGACTGCATCCATTTACAAAGACATTTCAAAATCTGGTCTCCAGTCCATCCAGAATGTAACTTCTAAAAGTAACTTTAGACAAGATAAATTAGACTTTCAAAGACTGTTTGCACAGGTTCCCACTGTGTCCTATAGGAAACAAGGGAAATCTATTTTTCTGTCGACTGTCACAGCTTTAATGCATAGTTAAAGACTTTCTCCTCTCACACTTTGTCACTGTCTCCCAACCTTGGATCTTTGTATCAGACTTTGCTGCCTCCTGCCTGGACCATGTCTTTTCTCTCTTTCCATCTGTTCCCTCTGAGGTCACGCATATTTTCCATAGATTTATGCACAAAGAGAGATAAGCTTCAAAGACTATAGTTCCTAACATCTAAAGAGTGAGAGATATTTTTCTAATAACAGAGAAAGAGATTCCTATCAACCAGATCGTTCTGACTTGCTGCTTCAAGTGTAAGATGATATATCAGAGCCTTTCCTTAGAAACCGCTTCAGCTGGTCTCTCTACAACATTACAGAGCGCTGCAAAACTGTTCAGTCAGTGGATTTATTGTGAAACTGATCAATACAGCCTTTGTTTGTGGGAAGAGGAATTGAAGATGTAACACCTTCCAGATAAATGTGATGATGGATTCCAGGGGACCACTTTACTATCAAAGGGGCACATGAAAGTGAGGCTAATGTCATTTTAGGTATTTTCAGCCGGCACATCAGTCTTTTATATCAGCTTTGACATTTTCCCTATAATGTTGTCCTCCACCTACAGTCACAGGAGCAGAGGGAGGGAGGGAGAAGAGTTACAAAGGCTTTTCTTTGCTCTTATTGAACCATGTCAGAGGAGAAATCCCTCTCTTCCCCAAAAGGATAGTGAGACAAACTCAATTTAGGAGCTGTTGGTGGATCGACAAATCACTTCCAGCGCATCTTCATTTTCAGCACCGCGCTATATAAAAACTCGAACTGCTAATGGCCCTCATTGCTTAGAGAAATTACAGCTTGCTTTCATTCATAATAGATTTTATTTGATGATGAACACGTCAAAAAGAAAGTGGAACCACTGATTATGTTAGGAGAGCCATAATTTTTAATGCACCGACTTTTATAAGGAGGGCACTGCAGGCTGTTTAAAAAGTGGGGGGAAAGAAAAAAGAAAAAAAAAGGACAGAGGTTAGAAAAAGGATAGAAAAGCAAGGCCATGACTGAACAATTGACCGTTTTCAAGAAAGACATCTGGGCAAGGGTGAAACTCATAACACTAGCATTTATAACAGTCCATTTGTCCAGCTGATTACCGTCGTCACCTCACAGCAGAAAGGTTCTGGCTTTGAATCGCCTGTTCATTTAAATATTAAGGGCAAAAAATAAGACATGCTTTATAGGGCGTTAAATATCAGCGCAATTAGCGCTAAATTGTGAGTCGCAAACGTTGGTAAATCAGTTTATATTCTCCTCTCTATATTTTGCACCTTTAGAAAGGAACTCCCAGAAATACATATACAACAGGGTCGGTCACAAAAATATCCGAGTTGCCACCTCTTGCACAAAATATTGTTACTGTTTTTTCTTTACAAAGTACTTTTTTTGAACGTCAAAACCCAGCTTCAGCAACATATGAATAAATCTGGCTCTTTATGATTAACAGTCCATTTCCATTTGTGAGACCTGATTCCACTGGCTTGATACTGTATGTGCATCCTGGCTCGACGGCATGGCTTAGTGATATTTTTCACCTGTTCTTTTCCTGTGTGATGAGTTACAATGTCTTCTGTTAAAAAAGTCTAAACCAGTACCCAAGGTACACCAAAATTCACATTAATAGCCTCAGTGTTACCTGATATGCTGTTTATGGTTGTTTAGTCAAACAAAGGCACTTTCGACAGCCCTTTTGTGGCATCTTTACCTACCATTACACATTCAATGCATCACCCCAGCATTAGAATATTCCTAAAACTAAGTTAAACTATCACAACTAAGTGCCAAACCCTAACCTAAACCTAATGCGACCTTCAACCCTGAAGACAAACCATAACCTTCAAACAGGCCTTTGAAAGGGTTTGAAAAATGAGAGCCAGGCCAAACAATTTTAACATTGCAATTTTTCCAACTTACATCCCAAATCCCACAGTCTGCCTGGCGTGGAGAGTCACAATAACACAGATTAAGTCAGTCAGAACCACCTTAAAGCTGTTTTCTTTTCAAAACAGCAACTTTAAGATTCCCCGTACGTGACATGTTTAAGGACTTTCGTAAATTCTAACTACAGAAATGTACAATCCTCTTGAATGCTGCATTAGTACATAATAATTACACATCCAAAATGAATTTTTCATATTGTGACAATGGAGTGAACTGGGAGTTGTCAAAGCTGTAGTGCAACAAAACATTTTGCCAAACATAGTCTTTACACTAATAGAACAGAGATTTTCACTGGACCACTGAGTGCGTACATCAGTGCCAGCAAAATGTGTTGAGCAAGTGCAGCAGGGTGAAAAGCCTCAAGTGCCAGAAAGTAGGTGATGGAAACCCCTTTTTCCTGCATTCACAGCTTTTGGGTCACAAAAATGAACCCAGTGCAGAATTTCTTAAAACCCTGCATTCAACCTGAAGGGTGGTAGTTGTGGTTGCAACAAGACTTTTGGTCCTATAGCAGTCTGTGGGAAAACAGCTTTCTGACTTAAACCTCGGTAAACACTTTCTTGTTGAGTTTCTGGGCTCATTCACTAATTTTTGGTCATACTGAATAAAAACTTAAATCTACTGTTCTACCATGTTTCAGAAAGGAGGACTATCTGTAGTACTTTTGGTTCACTTGTCACCATATCCATCTTTATACCATCTATGGTTTGACTTCACGCAGCATGTTATAACAAGAGGGATGGAAAAAGGTTTCTTTCAGCAATTCTTTCATTATCTGTGGCAAAAAGCAAATCTGAAATCTAAATCTTGCTTTTTGTGATTTTCTATGACAAGCCTTTGGCATATTATAGAAGTCTATAGAAGTCTGGTAGCAGAGCTGATGAAAGCTTCAAAACCTTATGAAAGCCAAGGAAACCTTTCAATTCGCTTTATTTCTACAGAAGAGGCGGTTTGTAATTTCAACTTCCAAAACTAATACATATCAAGAAGACAGTTGTTTTCAGTGTGATATAATAGTTTGAATTAAGCCATGTTGAATCGCAGGAGCGACAGCAGAGCACTCAGCCAAATGTGTGTGAATACTGGCTACAATTAGGTCTGACTGCCTCTTTATCCACAGCAACCTTTTAAGATGTCCTATCAGTGAGCGTCACACTCATTAGTATGTCAAAGGGTGCCAGTCATACTCTCAACTCCAAGGTGACACAAACCAAAATGATGGAGGGTGTGTGTGTGTGTGTGTGCGTGTCTTAAAGCTACATTGGCTTTAATGTGGGGTGGCTTCTATTCTCCAGGCATGCACAGATTCTTTTTTTCTTACCCCATTCATATTTGCGGTATAACTTGGAGGGTTGACTCTTTCACCATAAAAGCCTTTTAATTCAAACATCCAGCTCTGTTATTACTTAAACTCTAGTGGAATCAAAGCTTAAACTGCGTGTGGTCTGAGTAATGTAGGAAGGAGGAAAAAAGAAAAAGCAAAATAGAGAGGGTAAAGGAGCAAATGAAGATGGAAATGGCAAAGGCAGAAAAATGACAAGGCAGGTAAAAAGCCTTTTGCAGCGGTTTTTCTTTTTAATTATGTGCTGTGTCTCTGTCACAACGATGAACTTCTAATGTTCACTGCACAATTCTACAATCATGTTCTTCAAGGGCAAAATTAAATAAAAGGTAAGGCTTTTACTGACCGGTATTTCACCTTCACCTGTCTAAAAGTATTTCTTAATGTTGGTGACCGTCAGAAGAATTAAAAAAAAAAAAAGGAACACTAAAGAGCACGGTACTGTAAGCAGAGAGAAAGGCAAAAGGAAACCTTTATGTAAGCTTTTAAATGTTCATTGTTAATTAGACCTATGCCATTTCTTCACTCATTGAATTCTGGTTTTGCTTGGGTTTTTTTGTTTTTTTTAATCTGATGCTTTCTGAATTTGGAACAACTCAGTTATAGTTATGCTGGGCAAAGACAACAACTGTGAGGTCAATTGTGAGTGCAGTGTGGACATGCTAACTAATCGAGCTTGCTCAGAGCGGGTGTCCTTCAGTAAGGACTGGCTGGTGTTTACAGTTGGCACATGAACTCATGCAGCATGGACTGGTACTTTCTACAATTTGAGAATTCAATGTGCTTTCTACTACACCTCTCATCCACCCAATCACACACATTCACAGTTCTTTCTTTCTTTTACTCTACACCTAAGCACTTTTATCTAACATTCAAACACATGTTAGATAAAAGGATAGGATTTTCTTGTGTTAGATTGGTCATGTGCAAAGCATTGTTTTGATTTCCCACTAGAATAATTGCAGTGTGCACCAAACACTTCTTCTATCCATTTCAAATTAAATGCACTCTATCACTGCATAGAAGACCAAAGAGGTTTT
Organism: Tylochromis polylepis; assembly: GCA_015107715.1. NCBI lineage: Eukaryota > Metazoa > Chordata > Actinopteri > Cichliformes > Cichlidae > Tylochromis > Tylochromis polylepis. Next base: position 8,068 of record VVHJ01027199.1, read on the forward strand.
GTTATCTTTCAATATAAAGTCCACTCATTACTGCCCAGTTAAGCTGTATAGTGTTGTATAGTGGACTGCCTCAGGTTTTAGTTTGTGCTCCTGCTCGAGAATGTTTCAGCTAGTTGTCCCCAGCTTTAGGAAACGCCTGCAGAAACAGATGGCACTTATGATTCTTTAAAACTTTTGGGGGCTTAGTGGTTTAACGCTGCCAGAAATTTTGGATTACCATTTCCTTCAGCTCTGAAAATGTTGTCCAGTCCTACGTTTTCCAATAAAAACCATCTCCAACATTAAACTAAGTTTCCCGAGCCTCGACTACTGCAACTCCCTCCTCTTTGGCACGAATCAAACAAACCCCCAAAAAAAAAGTAATTCAGAATGCAGCATGCTCAGCTTCTTATTGGTTTTAGCAGATGGTATCACATCACCTCGAACCTGGTTTCTCCTCACAGGCTCCCAGAACTTTTTTTTTCTTTTTCTTTTTTAAGAATTGATTTTAAGATTCTACTGATCACTTTTAAAGCACGTCTGGGTATGCCCCCAAGCTAAATAGCAGAAGTGTTCACTCATGAGTCTGCTGGCATCCTCAGGCGGGGTCTTCTGGCTGTTCCAAAGTTGAGCTGTAACTCTAAAGGTGACCGTGGTTTTGCAATCAGGGACTCGTGGCTCTGGGACGACTTGCCTGAGGACATAAGGCTTGCAGAGACAGTGACTTCCATTCACTTATTTATTTTAGTTTTTTATTAAAACATATTGTAACGACTATTTTATTGCCAATTAATTTTAATTTGTTTTAATTAGTGTTACTGCTTTAATTTGCCTTAACTTAAAGTTGTTGTTATTGCTATTATTATTAGCATTATTATTAAGATACAAAAACTAAGAAAGAGTCAATTATCAAAGATACAAAGTCAGTTTCTGTTCTTACAGGTACAGTCTACACAAAATGTACTTTTTACTGGACCTTAAAGTAAGTAGGGACCAAAAAGGTACGAATACATCATGGAAATAAATTTAAGTTGTGGGTATTTATTTATACATAGCTGTCTTGAGTTCCCACCACAGCATTTCAGTCAGTTTAAGGTCTGAGTCATTGCAACAACTTCTAGCACATTTTGTGTAATTTCTCGGAGCCTTGCTCGGTCTGACCTTGGGATGAATTTTCTTGGAAATCCACCCCTTGGAAGATTGTGGCATTGTGAGGCGCTCACGATTCCTGATGATCAGCTAATCAAGTGTATATGATTAGCAGCACCTGGTTGATCCTTAATTCCTATGGAAGCAGTAAGTGTGTTTTCAGTTTTACAAACTGCAGAGTCCTGTGAAAACTCTTTTTGCACAAGATTTCATCAAGATTTCAAAGTGCCAGATCAGGATAAAAAGCACTGCTGGCTCACAGCAGGAATGTCCTGGAGTTGGGTTCTCTCTGGTGCTCCGATTTCCCTACAGTCCAAAGATTTACACGTTGGGTTAATTGATGACTCTTGGTGCAGAAATGAGACTACTGAAAGCTCTAGGGTAAGGCTAGAGAAGGGAGGGCAACCTTAATGAATGAATAATATCAATTAAGTACCCCTCAACTCAATTTTGCACCCTTTTTAAAAAGGGAGAATATTTGTAACATTACATTACGATGCAAAGGTCACAACACCAGTCTCTATATGGTACAGATCTCACCACTACAAATAATTACCCCCCCCCCCCAAAAAAAAGTACAGCAGTACCTTAGATGGCACTGCTCTAGTGATAATCTGTGTGATGCATCTCCACGGTACTTACTAAATAATTTTGAGAAAACTAAATAGTTTTGGGATACAATCAGGTTCAAGAAGAATTTTTTCTTTTAATAAAAGTTAGTGAAAAACTTGCTATAAATAGTAAATATTATTTTAAATAACCATTCCAAAACATTGCTCTAGTCTCTTTGCGATGGGAAACTTCAGGAAAACATGTTTTAGAACAGCAGAGTCCGCAGTGACTTGGCCTGCTGGTTCAGACAGTCATGGAATCCTGCATGCATGACGCGTGGAGCCAAGTTGTCAGACCTCCAGATCCCCTGTTGCTCCATTTCCTCCATATCACAGTGCTCCACTGCACACTGGACTGGAAAACTTAAAGAGTCCGTCAAGAGCTGCGCTGTTTTCACAACTTCAGAGCACAAAAGAACAATGCCCAAAGCTAACCCAAAAGAAAAACCACATGATCTTTGAGTTCCTAAGCCTCTACACCACATCTCGACAACAAACACACATGGAAAGAAGCACACTGGTAAACAGGAGGCAAAAAAGAAAAAAAGAAAAAAGACAGCCCATCAACCCATCACTAGAGCAACCAATTAAAGGGAAGAACCTCTGGTTGACAAGGTGGTCTTGGCTGAATTAAATTACAGTGGGCTGAGGTGTTTCTGGCTGACTGTCATGATAAAGCACTTCAGGAGACACAGTAAAGGATTATCAGCTCTTACGGCTTTAATTGGCAGTTTAATGAAGCTGCCCACAATACCGCTGACAGTAAAGGCACGCGCTCCTGTTTGTACGCTTCACATGCATGTCAGCCTGGAATTTCACAGGAATGGACTCCAAATGGTACCAGTAGCAGAGTTCACATTCAATAAATCACTCAGACTGGATCACATAAAGTGTGTCATGTACCTTCTCCACAATACTGTTAACAGTTGAAGGCTGTCATTTAGGGGGATGCTTAGCTTCTGCATCTGCTGACAAGAAGCTAAAGCTACACGGCAGGATCATATACTACAATGGGGGTATTTGGGGATTAGCAGCTGAAGGGGTGGGGGGTATTTTGGGATATCAGCAGTATAATCTGCCAACAAAAGAAGTCTGAAGAGGTTCTAGAGGCAAATACATGGTAACTTAATGAGAATATCAAGCTCTGGAACAGCCCATCAAATCTCAGATAAATAAAGCTTTTAAAGCAGCAGGGTGATTTTAAATGACTCTAGTTAACCAAAAAAGTGCCTGCAGGTAACAGAACTGCTTTTTCTTCATTGTGTGGAGCTGCTGCCTGAATGGTAATGCACTTTCTACAAGTACTGAAAATGGGGATGAAATGCCTGTCTGAATAAGTCATCAGACAGCCAAGCCATCCACAGCCTCCACCTGCCAGATCTGATGTGCCTGCATCAGTGTGGCACATCTGGATTCGGGGATTTTCACACGTGTCTTGCTTGTGGATTTGCTCAAGCTGCAAGCGTTTGTGAACTGATATCGTCTAGTCATTACACACATTTTCAGAGGGATTAAAGTTGCTCACGCACTTACACATTCTTGAGGGACTTCAACACTGAAGCCACTCCAGTGTGGATGCGTCTGGGTTGCTAATATCCTGCTGAGACAAAATTAAACACTGGTCCAACTAGAGATGTTCCTGGTGACTAATTTCTTAATCAACTAAACATGGAAAAAATAAACAGTCTAAGGGACTAGTCTAAAACTAAGAAACACTCAGATATCAAGTGAAATTTGAGGACTGTTTAATGGACAGCATCACGTTCTTCAATAAAGAATCATGCTTTAAATGCTGCTTAACTGTGTGGCACCTCACATCATGTATTATGAACATTGCATATACTTATTCTATACTTCAAACAGACAAAGAAGAAAAAAAACTTAAACTGATAATAAATATAATATGAAAACACGTTAAAATATGACAAATTAATATACGAAAAACGAATAAATTGCGACTTAAAAGTGTGCCGCATTGTGCTGTGCATTATCAGCTGTCCACACTGCGCTACAATTCACGACAACCAACTCAATAAAAGTTACAATGATACATCAATAAATCATCTATCCATTCTTTCACTTATCCAGAGCCAGGTCGCAGGGAGAGCAGCCTAAGCAAAGAAGTCCAGAACTCCCTCTCCCTAGTTGCCTCATCCAGCACATCCAGGCGAACACTGTGGAGCTCTCAGGCCAGTGGAGAGCAAGATGCAATCTTTTCAGAGTGTTGCGCGACTATATCAACTATCAACGATAGGCTGAGCCTTTCACCGATGGTTTTTACAAGAGTGATTTATTTGTTTATTTATTTGCCCGTGAGTAAGTTTGCTAATAATGTTGGTTGAAGCTAAGAGATGCAGTCAACGGAAAAAATAATAGCGCTGTTTTAACGGCACCCTCTTCCAGCTGTGAGCAAATGCACCGTCCTCAGAGTGCGCCCAAATGCAGTGATTTATTGACTCAAACTCATAACAGAAAGAAAGAAGGGCAGTAGCCTATGTTCAGAAAAAACAAAAACATTTTATTTAAATTAAAAAAAAACAACAACAACACAATAGTGAGGAAGGAAACAAAGAGAAACTGGCTTCATTTTTCCACTATAATTGTGTTTACAGGCCGTTCAGTGTTTATCTTTCTTACACACTCGACCAAACAACAAATACAAACTTAAACAAAAGATAAGTTAAAAATCAAAATGTCTCCTCAAAATAATCCAAAAAGTAGTTATATTAATACTGAAACAAACAAGAAAAGAAGGTAAAATATTCCCTCGAAAAAAAACCTTATAAATTCTAAACGCACAAATCAGTCCGTGCATGATTACGATGCTCCGTCCATCAAAAAGTCACCTGCGCGAACATATCGCCTATCGTCATTTATTGGACTGACGATTGTCGGTTGGAAAATTTTTTACATATCGCCCAACCTTAACCCCAGGCCTACTCCCGCTAGGACATGCCTGGAACACCTAGGCCAGCAGGCGACCACCTGACTGGCTCCTTTCAATGTGGAGCAGCAGCGGTTCTTCTCTGAACCTCTCACCCTATAAGGGAGAGGTCATCCACCCTTCAGAGAAAGCTCATTTCCACCACTTGTGTCCACACTCTAATTTTTCACCTTTTCACCAAAATAACTTACAATAATTGGCTTAACAAAAAGATCTAGCCTTGATTAACAGAGTTATAAAGTTTTTCTACAACGATGTCAGGGCTGCAGCTCCATCTGCTGACAGTACACTGAATAACATTTAGGACACAACAATTTACCGCTCCTGGGCATCAGCTAAAATGTTAGCAATTAGATTACACGACTAGCGGGTCTGGTACACACTAGTGACAATAGCAATATTTGCGATCTTGCTGACAAGTCCCAACACAGCCCCAGGTGCAATGTAAGACTTTTTTTGCAATCTGAAGTAACCTACTCGAATTATGTCAAATTTTATACTTACTCTTGAGATCATGAATATTTCACATTTACATAGTAAATCTGAGAAGTATTATGTTTTAACTGAACATAACAGTAGATATCCCTGAATATATTTAAACCTGTATTTTGACCTGGAAGCCCATCTCACAAAGGCAACATCAGCCACAGCCTGCACCACACCAGCCCAGAGGCTTTTAGGAAGAAACAAAAGCATACTACCTCATATAAAAAGGATGCATTTGATTTAAAACACAATACAGAACTAAAACCTCACTGTGAGAACAAATGCAGGACAATAATCATCAGAGCTCAATTATGCTGTTTTCATAATTGCTAGAATCAAAAATTCTCTTCTGGAAATTGTGTGCAAACATTCATTATTCCTTCTTGATGAATCCTCCTCATATGTCACTGTGGCTGAAATGAACACAGCGCAGGCATTTGGCACCAATGAAACTTTCTGCATCCGTGGGGCTTCACACTACATACTGAACTGCTGCTGTCTATTTTGAAGTAAAACTGGCTTTTTGAAGGGTCAAACATGCCCAAGCACTCTTTCAAGTGTTCTATCACATGGACTCCAGGAATGGCTGTGAGCATCGGGTTGGGGCAATATCTGGAGTTGGCCATTCTTGGATTTAGGATACAACAGGAGATGCTCTGCATTTCATGAGCTCACTACTGGAATTATTCTGCAATGATGCTTCAGTAAGAGCCAGTACCAATTAGACTTATTATTACATTGGCATCTGTACCAATGTTAAAGACTTTTTTTTACAGCTGAATGCAGATGATAACTCGCGCATTGACTGTCATTTCAAATAAAATCTAAGCTGCTTGGTGAATGGTTTTTTCTTAAGAGAGTTGACATGAATTCCTGCCTGTGGCTGGAATAATTCACCCAAGTCGTTTCTCTTAGCTCTGCACTGAACTGCAGCAACAAACGCAACCAATCACAGCTCCTCTTGAAAGAAATGAGCCTTTTGTTATAGACAATTTAAGAAGTGAACTTCACAAAGTTCCCAGTCATTTACATTATATGTGTTAATGTCATTTTATTCATGTAAAGTTTTTGGTTTTCTATTACGAAAAGTAAAATTACAGACACTATCAGTGACTGAATGTGTTTATAAATAGCCTTACATTCAATCTGAGACACCAAAGTCTTTGATATCATTTTATTTCACAATTCGGTGTAAGTGGATTTAGCAGAAAGAAACAGACTTGCGTCATCCCACTTAAGACTAAGACCACAAAAAGAATGGGGAGTAGCACATATTCCACATATTCTATGCTTCTTCCATAACAGACAGATTTTCTGGCAAATTAAATGAACAAGCACAGCTACATCTTAGCATACTAGAATGAGGCTGGACGATCAATAAGTCCACTTGTAATTATGCACTCAAACTGGGATATCAGATATAGTAAACAGCGACTGTGTATGACAGCATGCACAGCAACAACAGGAGAACAGGATATATTTTGTTAACACGTGAAATTCATAGTTGGCCAGTGCAAATAGTCCATAAATGTGTACAAATGTGAAACAAGGACAGCTGCCTTTCCATCACTCTTCCTCTGGTACACCAAGCTCAGCACAGGAAATAAGGCAGGAAGGCAAAATAGAGCAGAATCATCTTTTGTTTGTCCTGGCAAAAACCACTTCCTCATTATCAGCCATTAGAGTTGTTTGGATGTGACACTGACTATTATTTACCTTCAGACCACAAGTCTGGAAATGTGAAAATGCCCGTTGTGTAACTGGCTGTCATCGCTCCTCAGTACTAGCATGACTGACTTACAACTTTGCACAGTCATCAGCTGTGATTCACCAGAAGTGATGTTGCTTATCGAGTGATTTCAGAGTTTCACTCCCACTAGGCCTATCTTTACTGGAAATGTCATTCAATCGGGCTGATGTAAGGCATTTTGGTGAGAGCTTTTACTGAACGGTTATACACTGAATATCTGAGACTAGTGATCAGATGGAGAATACCCCTTTTGTCTGTCTCTGCACTGTTTTCTCTGCAGCATCTCTGCAGTATATAGATTGTAATCTAAGTTAAAGAAATCAAACCTTTTTTGAATGCTTGTAACAGCATATGAACAGATTCCTATGTGAAGGATCCAGGATTGTTTTTTCAGAGGATGTGACTGTGGCGGGGTGTGGTCCCTGGTGCGGCTGCAAGGGAGGAGTGTGGCAGTGAGCTCGCGGGGCGGGGCCGCCCAGGTGCCAGCTGTCAGCACTGATGGTTTGTGTTTTGTTTCCCTGAACAGTGAAAAGGAGGAGGGCAGAGTGGGATCGGGAGACGGAGGACAGGAGTGAGCGCAGGGAGCGCTGGCGGAGCTGCCGTCTGTATAGAGCAAAGTGGAAGTGCGAAATAAAAGTCGTGTGAACCAAACAACCGGTGTATGCGAGTGTGTGTGGGCGTCGACGCGTGACAGTGACCAATATGCCAGCTCCCAAGTGCATTGCCTGAATGTTTCTTCCGATTCCTTACAGTGTAAGAAATGAGCAACACTAGCCAGTGATAGCCAGATAAGTCCACTAGTCCTTCAGGTCGTACTTTCCTAGTGACAAATTTAAGAGGGAAGAAAGCTATGTAAAGTAGCTGTTTGTATTAGCAGATAGGCTAATGTTAGCAATGCACAACATGGAGTTTTCTTACAGCTAATAATAGCCAACACTAGCTTGCCTGCTAATACACACAGAGTGCAAGTTGGTCAGCTAACTCCAAACTCCTCCATAACTTGTCGCTTTGTTACTTTGGGCCAGCTTGAAAAAATATCTTATTTCCCACCTCTCACAGGTAATCTTGTCACTGCATTCTCTTTGTAAATACCTATTACTTTTTCTTTTCTTTTTTTCTTCATAAATGCCTTAAAGGCAGTTTGCACTGGTGCAATGCATTAGTAAATCTGGCGCTTTATGAGGTAGCTTTATGAATTAACTACCTACCTATTCGAGTAGGGTATGGGTATAGTCCAACAAGGTGGCTTAATGTAACTTTTTCTTTGCTAAAGTTATACAAAAAAAAAAAAATCACATCTGAGGATCAGCTAACATGATACCAACTTATTATAATAATAATAAGTTAGTCTCATGTTAATAATAACTTGCTTTATAATTCTAGCCAGCAATGAAGCAAACAAAGCTATATAATTAACAATTGCTTTGTACAACAATAACCAAATTGTTAGCTGTTAGCTAGTTGTAACTTAGTTGGCATAGTAATTCTTATTGTCATTACACTTACTAGCAAAATCCTGCCCTGTGGGTGGTTTTTAAAATTCTCCATTCTGCATTTAGTGGTGACTCAAACAAATAAATACTTTTAAAAAATATTTTCAAAAAGAAGTACATGTATGTTTGAGAACGTTCATCCAAAGTTTTGTTCAAATTGGCCCACCCATTAAGCAAGATGTAGGGTACACACAGGCATATATATACATACACAACGCTATGATCATTATAGTAGGATACTCAGGTTTACAGTATATATGTATGTCTCTCTGCTGCACTACATCTCACATGCCTCAGAGTTTTAGCCAGTAGTGGCTCACATACACAGTGTGAGCAAGTGCTGAAGGCAAACAAGCAAAATTATTTGAATATATTCATGCCAAGAAGTCTTGAACATATTTGCTAAGTTTGCTATAAGGATTAAACAAGTGTAAAGGTGAAGGTTTTGTAAACCCATCACATATTGAAATCATTTTAATCAACTTTCAGCTCCTCATTAGACTGCTCACCTGGAGTACTGCAAACTGCCTCTTCTTTGCACAGTCCATGAAGTCTAGCCTCCTACTCCTGACAGAGCCCTGGTGCCACAGCGACACCTGTACTCTGCACAGACCTGTCTCTATCCTGCCTCTGATTACCTCGAGGCGGTTGCTTGTTTAGTGCTATGGTTAGATGAGGAGGCTTAGGCAGAAATGTCAGGGTCAGAGCCAATCAGAGGCAGAGAAGGGGCAGATTTTGTGTGTGTGTATGTGGTTCAACTTCAGTAGTTCCATGGTGCAGCCTCTCAGCATAGTTTTTTCATTATATGTCTTTTTAGTATTTACCTGGCAGTGTGGCGGGCAGCCTTCTGAGATTTGCTTACCCCAGGAAAAGAAGAAAAAAAAATATATATATATATATATCACACATTTGGTGTTTGGCAGTTGTGAAGCTGAGAAACTGGTGGCAGCTGCCCATTGGGGTTTCTACTGCATCCATAAAATCTATAATGTGGACGACAGACTGATGAAGGAATCAGTCCTGCTCCCTGCAGAGTAAGGGAAATGTTTTGTGCGCTGTACTTGACTGCCACAAACTCACTTATCGGCCAAATACACACACCCCAGCAGTTAAAAACACCCACCCCCCCAAAAAATCAATCATATATGCTTGTAGGCTTGCAGACAAATGCTAAAGCACGCA
>VVHJ01027204.1:4944-23676 GCA_015107715.1 Tylochromis polylepis
TTTTTTTAAAAACAAAAAAAAAAAAAAAAGAATCAGTCTCAGAAACAGGTGTACAGGTGCCTGATTGAAAACCAGCAAAGGAAAACAAAAGGGTTGGTTTAAAAATGCTATAATGCACAAAAGCACAACAACAACACATGTTGCATTTTATAAGGCTGAATCTGAAAACCTTTAAAATCCCAAAGTGCATCACCTCCACAGACCTGGGAAGTCATTTCATTGCAGCCTGTGTTGCAGAAAATGATGGGGCATATAAGCCCACTGGGACAAGTTTTCTTTGGAACAGCTGGGTGAAATGTCAGTGAATGTGAGAAAAGGATTGCATCTACTGCAGCTTTATTCTGTCTGACACACCGCGAATTCCATCCAGTCATTTGTGCCACTTTCTGTTCACCTCAGACCTGCTGACAGTGCCGCTGATTAATCGTGATAACAATGTTTTTGTTTTAGTTAACCCTCATCCCCCCCAGCACAGAGACAAATTGCTTTTTTTTCAAGAGCCAGCAGGTGAGATAGTTCAAACCACCAAAGTGTCCAGCAGAGAGTAGGGTCAGTTCCTTCTATTCTATTTCTTGAAGTTCTGATAATCCTGATTTATTTCATGGATTTGAAGACAACTGAGGCAACTATTAATCCTCTCTACTACTGAAATAAACCAAAAAGGAATTCATTTCCCTTTAAAAGCTAATAACGTGCTTCTGGTCAGAACGCCCACTGAACTTGTGAACTTCCTATTTCCTTATCTAATGTTTCCATCTAAACTCAGTATGATTCATTTGTCATTAGAAACTATAGTACGATGCTGTGGAGAAGCATAAATAGGCAAACTAAGATTGACTGAGACACATTAGAAAGACTGTGTGTTGTCTCTATTTTGCATTATCGCACCGTGTCAAAGCTGAGTTTGGTTTCCATTCATTTCTCTTGAAGTTTTCAAAAATCTGACACAAAAACAGCAGCAGTACCTGGACAATTTCATCAAGGACATAAAGTCATGATGTACCTTTCTTCACTTCTTTGTGTCTATCTACACTTTCCCTCTCTGTACATCCCAGTGGGATTTAGCTGTACAATACCGTGACGCCATGCTGAAAGCACACAGAAACCAAGGCCTTGAAATCCTCTTGCTAAACACATCACATCACCATCACACTTCATTGTGTTTCCATCCTTAAAATTACGTTACTCCTGCCAATGAAGAGAAAAAACTCTCCCCAGAAATACCCCTCATTTACTGAGTTGGGGTTGGCCTGTCATCTATCAGGTTAAAATGAACTATTAGGTTTTCTTTGTGAGTAAATGTTGTCCTTTCTCCCAAACCAAGTCAAAGTGGCACCTGTGATTGTACTGAGTAGTTCCAACGTTTGAATGTTTCTAAATGTGAAATAGGAAATTGCTTTCAATGACCTTTTAATAGATAAATAAAGTTTTGAAAATGAAACAGTCTTATTAAACTGGGCTTATTTATTGTCTTTTTCACATGTGCAGACCAGGCTTATGATGAAGTCAGTGTGTTGCAGACTCTGTGGCCATTTGAAGACCTCATCTATTACTGTGTCCCAATGTTTACCTCTGGCATGGACCTCTTTTTAGGAGGTGGAATGTATCACCCCATATGGCTGCAATGTGAAATCGGGGTTTTTCCCCTTTAAACCATGGCCTTCCGATGCATAAAGCCTCAGGATAACCATCCAGCCATCAAAGAGCTGAACGCGAAACTATCTCTGAATCCTTTGCACACAAGCACACATGCACGTGCGCACAATCTTGCACACACAAACGTACATACAGAAGGAGTTAGGCAGCTGCAAGCATGCTGTGAAAGCAGGAAAACACTAACTGTTACACATGTTGAGAGACGTACAAAGGCACACAGAAAATGGATTGCATGTGCATATATGTACACTCAGAGTTGATTGGAGGTGTGTAATGGATTGGATCCCCTCATAATTCCTGGGATAGCGTTGTCTTCTGGATCCATACAGAGGCGGATGAGACCACAGCTGTTTGGACATAAATTTCCAGAGGAATGCCTTAAGTCTGAGCCTTCAGCATAAAGAGCATGACTGAAGATTCCTCTGCACATGACAAGTGACCCTAAGGATTTTTATTTTGCAGCAGCCATATATAAGGTCACTGAATGCAATGTGTCTGTTCTTGTTTAGCACTAGCGCACAGTGTTTCATGCGAAGCCACCTACCTTTGCAGGATGAGGTGAGTCACAGGTTGATATTATTAGCGTGCAGACGGGAGCAGGTCTCCTCTTCTCCTCAGGACTCAAACAGCTGGGGAAGAGAGCAGCTGGCCAGTCTCATATAAAAAAATCTGAATCTCACTTTCCTCTCTATACAGTAGCTAATGCTGGAGTCATATTATCATACAGGCTTGTAGGTTTACAGGAATATTTTGGGTAGATTTGGTTGCATGCGGCTTGTAAGCGATTTTGCTTTGCCAACTAGGAAAAGTTTAAGTATTATTTCTCCTTGGATCGTATGTCTTTATTAGTTGATACTGCAGGGCCACATTTGCCACAGCTTTCAATCTGCTTTCCTTTTAAGACACTGCAAAGTTGTAAAATTTGCTGGGAATATCATATATGAGTCACTCTTCTTAAATTCATGCAGGTTATTCACTAGTTGTTTCAGTGTACTCAGTACTTTTAAAACTATTTGGATGTTAATTTTTGGGGGCCGTACGTCAAATTAAAGACCCTGCTGGTATCTAAGTTCAGTTGATTTCTAGACTTACATCTAGGTACGGCTGTTATAAAGAGTGAAGTGAACAGCATTTTGTTTTCATCTTTCATGCATGCACTATGATCTTGAACAGAAAACTAAACTGAATAATATTTTCCTCACACTGGGGAAATATCCACATGCTTGTCCAAGTTACAAAATCATCTCTGTGCTTGCTGAATTTTATAGTGCCCCCGTGCAAACAAATACCACAACAGCAACATCTCTTGTTCCTCCTACGTTTTCCTCAAAAGAAACACACCTGCTGGATATGAACAGCTAGAGAGTCTGCTCTCCTTCGCGCACACTGTAGTTTCCTCTTCGCCTCAATAAAATAATGGGGTTTATAGCACATCAATAACCCCTCTCATCCCGCTTCGCTTGTACATTCAGAGCCGAGGTTTACAGCTACTGTGGGGCGGAAGGCTGCAGGCCTGATGTGAGAGCCTGGGGCTAACGGTAGCACTGGGTACTGTAAAGTGATGAAGGGCCCCCACTTTTACGATGATGTGAATGATGTAGCCTGAGAGAGTAAAAAAGCTTGTGAGAGCAGCAGTCTGTCCATTTACTGTACTTGACTGGACTGCTGGAAAACTGAGGAGCTTATATGCTGTGCTGCTTAATATTTACACCAAGTTTAAGTCTTTTTGCAGTTTATTTTGGCACAGAATTGGAATGTAACCTAAACCATTAAGTTAGCTACATTTTAAGAGCTATTTTTGTTGATTTAACCTTTGTTAAAAACATCAACCCCACACCTGTTGTATACAGTTTTTATCTGTCCAATTAAGAGGAGATGGGACCTGTGAGATATACTGACTTTATTGCCACACCTGTCAGTACAAGATTCACAAATATGAGCTCTGTGGGGGCAAACCTGCAATGAACACACATATAATAATGCAACATTAGATTAGAGGAAAACAATTTAAAAAAAATACCAAAACAAATGATTATTTGATGATTCATTTTAGTCATTAAGCTTTTTATGCTGGAATCCGCATATCTATGATATTTCCTAGCAAGAATCTTAGTAGTGATGCAGAAAATTTGCAGATATTTGAAAAACTGAATATATATTTTGCATTTCAATAGCACCATTGCTTGGCTGTATGCAATTATGAAAAGATCCAACAACTAGCCCTATAAATCCAAGTGTATCATATTTGATAGATCAATGTTTGTGAGTTAAAAATTTAAATAAATTATATAATACATTTTCTCGCAATAAATTGCAAAAAAATATGCAGGATTTAGCAAATATGATACAAATGAAAACTCATATATGCAAATTAATATTTATTCATTTATTTTTAAAAACACTACTTTTTCACAAAATTAGAATTTTCCAGCAATTATTTCATGCTACAGGCTTTAACATGCTATTGAAATCATTCAGTCTTCTTCTATGAATCCTCACATTGTTTATTTGTTGTTTGTACAGAAAAAAATAACGTTTACAATTCATTTAATTTAATTGAACTGTTTTCCCCCAGAGAAACTGACTTTTAATATACTGTAAAGCCACTTGGGAGTCTCAGACAGGGCACTCTTTACCTTGAGTTCCCTAAAACAGCCACAGGGGGGCAGTCAAACACAGCAGTACAGCCCTGTCCTCTAGTCCGGCTTGAGTGGCAAGCTGAGGTTTGCTTTTCTTCCCACCACAGAGCAGATCAGAGAAGATTAGCCCTCGCTTGGCCAGTAATCACCCTTATCACACAAGAAAACGACAACAATACTGGGAGTTTAATGACAGAAGTAATTGTTGTGGAAGTCCCGCGTTATGCTGCGGTGGTGTGATGAATGACATCCGCAATGCACCGTGCTGTGAGGAGATTGCTGCTGCTGCATGTTGTTATTTAAACCCATTTGTTATGGTTGCAACTTCCCTCCAGGGTTGTTTAGCTAAGAGAAGTTATTTTTTTTTCTCATTAAAAGAAAAAAGTTTAGAATATTGGTGAATTGCGCTGATTTTATGGGAGGATTTCTGAAGGTGGTCTGCATGTGTTCTCGTGCTTTTTCCACTTCTGTACTACTAACATACACAGACTATAAAGTTTACATTTTAACTGTAAAAGAAAAACAAGTATTTGCAGACATAAGCGTGAACATGATGATCTTTAATCCTCCACAATTTCATAGATAAAACGTAACGTGTATTTAAAGTGCATAAAGTTATTTGCTTTTGTATTTGCTGACTATACTCTACCCTTAGTTGTCTGTTCTCAGCTGCAAATCTGCATGGACAGTATAATCAAAATGCATTGAACAGAAACTGAAAACTTGAATGACTGTTGATATAAGACTTTCAGTTAAAGTCCAACCGCATAAATCCCCTAACAGTAAATGTAAAAGGAAAAATGGATGTCCTACGTTCTACTAGCTGCAGGCAGTATGGGTTAATCATGATCTAATACGCAGCCACTGCATGCTTGGATTGACATCAATTGGCTGTTTTTTCTGTAGCTCTGTGTGCATATCCATGTAATTGTGTGTGTGTGTGTGTGTGTGTGTGTGTGAGTGTGTGTGTGTGTGTGTTTGTGTTTAAAGTAAACTTGATTGCATCTGCACTGGTGTGCCTGATTGTGTGTTCTCTAAGTGGAGTGCTTTTACTTGCTTTACTGTAGCTGTATTGGTGTTAATGTCTATCTGTTTATATGCACGGTTGTGAGACACAGATTAGCGCTTTTTAGGGAAGGTTTGGTATGCTTCATACTGAGACAGCTGCAGTCTAGACTGTCATTCTCGTTTCACTTCAGGCTTTAAAGACAAATAAGGAGGATATGCAACCTCATCTGATAAGAGGGGTGGTAAGAAGATCTGCTGATGACTTTTCTAAACAAGCATGAAAAGGCACCTTTGGTGTGTGATACAGAAAAGTTGTTGGGCAGGCGATGATTGAAATGCATGAGCTGTGCATAGAAGTGAAGCTCATGCGTACTTTTTGTTCACACAATATGATCCTTTTTTTTTTTTTTGCATCTTGATTTGCATCAGAAAACTTGACACTGTACTGGTTTTTAAGAAAAATCTTCACGAACAACCTGAATTTTTTTTGATTTGATCACTGAAGGCTGTGAGAAACTTTCCAGAGCAGCCAGAATAGGAAATGCCAGACCTAATGTCAGAGGCCTGCTCTATCCTATTATGGCAAATCGAAGCAGAATGTGTCATTAGCTAAACGAGTGCTAGTTTCTCCTCCTCTCAAAACAGCAGACAGAGGGCAGCCTCTGTCCCGAACGCTCTAGTCTTCAAAGGCCCCCATTATACTTCAATGGAGAGTAAACAGTGGCTCCCAAAAATGACGGTCTCCAGAGTTTAAAGCAACATCGTTTATCACCCCTGCCAGCCAGTGCAGGTGTGACCCCATTCCTATGCCCTCACTGAGAGCGCAGACCAGTGGGAAAGTATACCTTTGTGTGTGTGCGTGCATGTGTGATCATGTGAATGTAATTTGTATCTTCTCCTTCTCTTCATCAGGTTCACTTTATGCACAGTCTGTGCTCTCAGTTTGGTAGTGTGCATGTGACTTTGGGGACTGCAATAAGGACATCAGTTCATCATTAATTCCTACATTTTCTCTCGTATTCTGTGTCTTTTTTCTTTTCTTTCTTCAGAAACATTCTGTGAACCATATGTTGGAAGAAGAGCTGTTAGGTGTGCTTCATTTCGATGGACTTTGTGAGAATGCATTACAGAACTTCAGGAGCCTGCTTTAGCTTGATATAATACCGACATTTATCAGACTTAATAATGCTACACATGGCACCTGAAATTTATTATTGACTGTTAAAATATTTTTGCAGGATTTGGATTCTCAATAGGTATTAGAATCAGGATTCCATGATGTCAGTTTGTTTGAGGCTTTGGTCTTTGCCAGGTTAAGGAAAGTAGGGAGTATCAAGTTCATGCAGGGTTTTTTGCCAGTGACCTGAGTTTCCACATATTCCTGTGCTTGTGATTTCAACTTTTTAAAACACTTTATTTCAGTGTTTCGTAGTTCTTTGGGTACATGTATTTTTAAAAAATGAATAACTTGAGTGAAAGCAAGAACAGCAAGAGAAGGGTTAACCAGCTGCTTGTCAGTTTGACTGAAAATGTCATCTACCTTTGGCTGATTGTGGAGACGTTTGTTTAGGTTTAGGTCTTCCGGGGTTATTTTTGATCTAACAGAGAGTGTGACCAGTTCAAAACTAAGGCTGACTCATGAGTACAGTCTTAGCAAGGAGAAAAGCTGCCACAAGAAGAACTAATTCCCTATAGAATCAAAGACTATTCGGCCACTCCACACTGCAAGAGATGAGATGCCACCTGAGAATTGTATTAAGACATCAGAGACAAATGCACACAGATCATAAAAGATCTGGCTCAATGCAAAATACTTCCATATTTGCCAAGTGAACTGCAGAAACATGCAAACACAACAGCGAGTCGGATCTGTTCTGACTGGAAAATGATGTCCAGTGGAACACAAACACCACAGAGAATGCCATGATTGCCACTTTATATGCACAGTTCTGACCTCACATATATGTACTTAAGGTAAATCTCTTTAAACAAATCATGAAAAAATAATGAATGTAAATTCTCAGTTATGTTTTTTTTTTTCATATTTTCTGTTATTTTGACATTTGTTTGACACATCTGTGTACTTTTAACAGTAAAATCCTGTTTGTGAAAACTTTTTGTTTGTTGTTTTAGCTTCACTCCTGCTTTTCCAATGTGACTGTCTGCCAGGCTTTTGAATTGAAAGAGAGAGGCAAAGAGAAAGAGAGAGAGAGAGAGAGAGTCTGATAATCTATCAAAAGTCAAATAAGCATGCATGGCACGGCTGATAAACATCAACCCTACATTCATGCAGTTTCATGCGTTCACACCTGGGACCAGCTCTGCACAGCCTCTACTGTCAGACACAGCTTTACAGGAGCAGTTGACTTTGAAACACTTGGCGTTTACAGACCTCGTTTTGGATAAATCTGATCCATTCATTGTGGTCATCATTTAGCCTTGAAAACTTGGCCGTGACTCTCATTATGAAACTTGGACAAGTTTTCATTATAGTTATACCTCATTTACCACCATTTGCAACTAAAATTATATCTTTGCAATTATTTTTCTTTTCAACAATCAGCATCTGTTAACCTTAACATTTGCACAGGAAATGTTTGCTTAAGCATTCTAAATGGCAGCTATTTCAAGGAAGTGCTACTCATTCACCTTCTTTAGCCACATTTTCCAAGATAGTTCAAGGACTGTGCTGGTGACCCCGTGGTCACAGTGCTTCTTCTGTAGCATCTCAAGTGCATGTGTGCCAGCCAGCTGACCACAAGTGATTCTGTCTTTATCTGTGTATGGGTGCTTTATCAAACGCATGCTCTTAGTTCAGTTTAATTAACACAAACCATGTGAGCAGATCCTATTGGGGTCAAGGTGATTGAGCCGACTGGGCAGGTGGAAAATCAATGAGATTGGCTCGCACAGAGCAGATCGACCACTGGTCAAACACGGGCACTATTGATTGACATGTTTACAGTGGAAGTGTGTTTAACACAAGGTTCTTATGTTGGACACACATTAAGTGAGCTCTGCTTGGACACTGTATCTATGTTCAGTTTTCAAATACTGATTAAAGATTTGTTGTTCCATTTTGTTGAGATAAACCAAAGGACTAAGGTGTTAGTAAAAAAACAAAAAAACAAAGTATGCGTGAATCGTCTGGGTGCGACAGACAGAATTGTTTAGAATAGTACTGAATATTGTTAGTGATCAATTATTTCAATTATTTTATATTAGTAAAACATAGATACACAGACTCCTAGCTATGAAGTCACGCATTGTTCACCATGACCACAGATCTTATCATCTTCAGAATTCACAAGCCTTCAAGGAAAGAAGAGCCCAGTGATGCAAAATTGTGTCATTTTTCATCATTTTACTTTGCTGGCCAGATCAAATATGAGCTGCAGCAAAAACACCTGAACTTTTCATGCATGCCTTAGGCATTGTAAAGGAGACACAGAGGATAAGGTAGTATGGGAGAGTGAGGCAACAGGCAGAGCCGAAGCAAGGAATTAGAGACAGAGAGAGACAAGGGGAGACCGACTAGGGAGTAGATTAAGTAGCCTTGAAAAGACTGGCTTCCCCACACACATAAACCCCCTGTGAAAACACAAGCTAATTATTAAGAAAACAAAGAGTGAACTGCAACGATGTGCCAACGCACACAGATCCCCGGCAGAGTAATTGTGCGTAAGCTATTTGGGCTGAAAACAGCACGATTTGGTGCTCTTCCCCAGCACAGCCGAGCAGAATGAACAACAGCTGTTCCCTGGGATGGGGTTTGAAAATAAGCTCAAGGATGGATTCTCTTTCTTCTTCTGTTTTTTATTTCTTTTTACTGTGATTCAGCAGGGTCTGATGATAGACAATAGCCATTAGTATGCTTTTAAATTCAATTATTTCAAAACACTGACAAAATAAGTAGGCTCTGCTGATGTGTTTTGTGGGATTTCTGCTTCATTTTTCTCTGCTAGCATGCTAATGCTACAGTAACCAGAGGTCATTAACAGAAAACAGTTATTCTGCTATAAAGGGATCCTATCATCAACGTGAACGGCCAAAGCTCATAAAAGCTTGGCTTCATAGCACTGCGATCACTGCCAGTGCAGATCTGAACTTGGACAGGGTTAGCAGGAGTTGAAAAAATTCTCAGTGTTTTTGAATAGGCCCTGAATGTTTCTGTATTGCCTTCTTTCATGCATGATTAAGTTATACAATCTAAGAGGCTTTTTGCGCGTCCCCTGTGCTTTTCCAATCTTACACAGTATCAAAATGATCTCTGTCTTACACAGCTGAGCATATTACTTCCAATCTCACTCTGCATTTTAAGCGTTAAGGGAAGTGTCACTGGGAATTTGATAATACTCAGCAGTGCAGTGGATGCCTTGGTGGAAAGCCATGTTTTGAATTGGTTCTGAAGCTGCAGCCTTAACCTTAGCAAGACGCCAAATGCGTGGTTCCATTTGATTTCTGATGGAGTCAAAACAATTGATGTCAGCTCATGAGAAATGGTGGTAATAGTGAGTCAAAGAGTCATTGTTTCTATTATGTGACCGGGCTTGCTTGAGTTAGCATGCGGCGAGCTGGTGGTCGTGAAATTAGCTCCGGTACACTTATTGAAGTACATTCCTCTTTGTTTTTAGTCGGCATCTTGTTGTTTTACCTGTCATGGTGTCTGTCTCTGTGAAGCACTTTGATGCTTGCCTGTTTTTTAAAATGTATTTTGAAGGAATTTTACAAAGTTTGATATGACAGTGATTGATGATGACAGAAGGTTTAATACTGCATCAAGGGGTCATCTGTAGGCTGCCAGAGGGAGTTTTTAAATGACAGTTGAGGTTGTGCAACTGTCTGCCTCTTGCTCTTCTACACATACCAGGTCTCTATGTGTCCTAATGGAAACTATGCAAGATTGCTAAGTTGTATGTGTGTGTGCATTGTGATTTCTGTGTATGTTGGAAAGACAGAGGAGCACTAACACACTGTTTTCTTAGAGACCTGTAATCTCCAGACACTCCGCTTTCCTCCCAAACAGGCTCTGTTGGTTTAGGTTGCATGCATGTGCAGAAGTACTGCAGACAGTTACACACATAGGCTTAATCACACATGCACAAATCTATACCCAAGCACAGAGAAACACACATTTATTTGACAAGATTTAGCACGCTTTCATTTATGCACGCATATGCACACACCCATAAGCACTTTTAAGCATGCACACTTTCTGGCCCCATATAACTCTGATTATATGAGCTATGGCAACAATTAGATATAATAGGCAAAGATAATTACAGCAATTTTTATACTTACGGGAATGATTAAACGCCAGCAAAATATGCAGTGAATTATGTTTTAAGTAGCATGTGGCGGTTTGTTTGTGTGTTTTATCCGAGCGTGTTTTCCTTATCATCTCAAGTGTCAGTCAAAGAAACAAGGTCCGCCAAGTACTCTCAGCTTTATGGACAGATAAAAGTAGTTTTGGATAAACTTTTGCAAATTATGTGTAAATCAAGATGCAAAATCCTCATGTTCTCACTATATAAGACTTTATTGAGCAATTTTATAAAGTTGTTCAAGTTGATCTAGTTCTCACTTTATTTAAGGACTTTTCATCAATTATGCTTAGAGACTTGCAAAAGAATAACAGCCTTAAGCCAGATGAAGTAAAACAAAATCTTTTATACTTTTAAAATAAGTCATAAATGACATTTTTTTGCTTGCTATGCTTGTTTTTAAACTGGAAATGGGGGGTGGGGGGGGGGAAGCAGCATTACCTCGTTTATTAAACAAATACAAAAGCCCGTTATGTTGGTTATAAAACTTGCAACACCTACTAAAAAGAATTAGGTGTTACACAAATGGGCTTTTTTGTGCTAAAAAGCAGACATCTAAATAATTAAATGATTTTATTACTTGTCTGGTTTATTGTAATATGAAAAAAAATCTGAACCAGGATTTGCTCACATGCAGATTTTGACTGAGATCATTTGAATTGAATCATAAAATCTTAAAAACAAGAAAATCAACATTTTATCTAATCCTGTTCTATGAGCCATTGCATCTTCTATGTAACTGGGTAAGACACCATACTTACACAGTATTGATGCATTGGCAAAGTGTGTCAGCCCAAACCTCAACACACTTCAAGGCCAACAACAGGAGAGTGGGTTAATAATTTATGGATGAGGGTGTAAGACCACCCAAAGACTGGGGCCTCTCACAGCTGCTTACTGTGATCACATGAGAGAACATACACATGCACACACCTGCACTGATACAAATGTGTGTTTTGAGATATGCACACACATATAGCAGAAACAGTAGCAGCATGTAGCAATTAACATAACATTCACAGTGCCATTTGTCCATCTTGGTGGCTAATAGACTGGAACTGATACAACAGTGTAAGACTATAGTATGAATAGAGAGTTAATAGGGAGTTAAATAACATATATAATGTATTTTTTACATTTATTTATTGTTGTTATAGTGTGAAAAGCAAAATTGAATTGAAAAGCAAGACTGAATTTAATTATTTCACTATTACTACTTGGGGCCATATTCCAGAACTATAAAGCATACCTCTAAAGAGACGTCCTCTGTATGACCAAAAAAGTAAAAACAATGAGCAAACAAAACTTTCAATCACTTGATAGGGAATAGAGAATTAATAGGTAAGTTTAAATGTTAATTAAAAAAGGATTACACCCTCCTCCCAAATAAAGAAAATAGCAGTTTTTATTGACCTGTTGAACAGTATTGCTATATTTAACGTGATGTAATTCATAATAAAATTCAGTCTCCATTATAATAATGTTATATAACACATGCTTTGTCTGCGTGGTCTTGGCTAAGCATTTGATACTCAGCTCAGGCCCTGTGAGTCAGTTTTATCAAAGCATTTATACTCAAACATTTTGTTAAGAGTCAGGCTCAGATTAGCTGACTTGTGTGTGGAAAAAGCATATTATCCATTAAGAGTTGTAAAGCAGCACCCAGCCCACTCCTACAGCCTACTTACCAAAGCACAGATTCAAAAAACATCCTTGAATAGACATGTAATCTGTAAGTCTCATGCACACAGATATGCTTATGCTCACATTTCACCTGGCACACACACACATACACAGCTACAACCAGAGGTAAGTTTCTGATCACTGGACCTGCTATGGAAAAGATAGCTCTGCTGGCCCATGAAAAAAAGGCTCATCTCTGTATTGTGGAATCCAATCGCTCTTGTAGTGAAAGAATCCCCCAGACAGTTCACCTGCTTCTTTTCATGCCGGCAGTTCCTGCAGACGAAGGATCATATCTGCCGGGAGAGGGACGGGGATTAACTTTTCCAAAAGAAAAGACAAGGACTGGCAGTTTGGATGACTCTTTTCTTGAAAACCAGCTCACATTGGCTTCAGGCACCCTTCTCATCCTCTTATCCTCTTCTATTCTATCGCTTCCATCTTCTCTCCCTTAGGCAGCATTGAAGGAGACCCAAAAAAAAAACCACACACAAAAAAAAACCATGTAATTGGAGTGAGTCTGTGTCTGGTCTGTGCAGGTGCGCGAGGAAGCATGTGTTGCCTGTGTGTGGAGTTATTATTACCTCACATTTTTATTTATTTATTTTTTGTATGTGTATGTCCGCATTCGTGGAAGTGCATTGCATGTGCATTTCTGTAAAAACTCTTATATGCCTGTGTGGTTCAGGTCTAGGGCTTCTTTGATCCTTTAAGAGCCTGGTGAGATACGAGCTGTAATATCTGCCAGTGCTGCGTTCTGTGAAAGGTCACTGGGGAGGTGGAGGTGCAGAGAGGGGCCGGGCCTGTTGTTTCCTCTGGGCCAGACTTCACTCTATACAGCATGTCTACTTCTCTTTTACAACTCCACCAAGACTGGAGCGCCTCTATGCCTGAGGTGGCACACCAGGGGAAACATGTCAGTGCTCTGTAGTGTTGCTGGAACTGGGTTACAAAGTGATGGATCAGAGGAATAGGTTTATTGTGCACTGTGGGGTTTGTTTAGCTTTTGAGCTCACTCCTCCTTCACCTTTGTGGGTTTCACTATTTCACTATCATATTCCAATATCACTGACTTCTGTGATTGCTCATTATTAGCAGGGATGAGTGCCTTTTCACAACTTAAAATATTCAGTAATCACTGCACCTGCTGGGAAAATAGAAGTTTCTTTTTTCATTGGGGTTCTTGCTTCTTTTGCTGGCTACTCCCCTTTCACCATAAAATGTCTTCTGCTTGCTTTAAAACAAGACATTACATTGAAGTTAGAGGCTAGCCATTTCTGAGTCTTAAAAATGTTTTCTTTTTATCAGTGCACAGCTGAAATAAAATGTGGTGTGGCTATTGTAATTGTGTCAGATTATGATTTTGTATAGACTTTCTATGCTTCACAAAAACTTTTCATTGCATTTGATTTAAAAATGATATCTCTAAAAATTAATGGAAACCTTCCAATGAGTGCAAAGACATTGGATGGAGACTTGAGTATCTGAGAATAACGCCTTGCAAATATACTGGAAATTTCTGGTAGCTCTCAGTAATTGGTTTCCATGGTTAGCGGTATTGTCTCACAGGAAGAGGGTCCTGGGTTTGAATCTGAGGCTTTTCCATATGGAGTCTGCATTTTCTCTATGTGCCTGCATGGGTTCTCGCTGTGTACTATCTGTGTACTCTGGCTTACTCCCACATTCTAAATTAGCCATAGGTGTGAATCGTTATCTGTCTCTGTGTGTTTGCACTGTGTGCCCTCCTGCCCTATTACAGTTAGGATATGGCTGGACTTTATTTGGAACACTGAATTGGATAAGGAGATGGATGTGCTTTCATTATCCTAATTTGCTTTAGAACTACAACAGTCACAAAAAAATGAGAAAATAGACAGTTTTCTGTTATTTTAAAAAGAAAAAATAAAGTCCTGCTCAGTGGAAAAAGAAACATCTTTTAAATCAAACTATCTTATCTTTACTCCTCTAAGACTCTTCATTGTTTTAGTGAAGTATCTGGCTCACTTCCAGCAGACCAATTCAGGTTTTTTTCTCTTATTGAATTTCACGCAGGAGCGATATCATAACCACGAAAAACTGACTGCTACCTAGAGGGCTCAGATGAACTCATTCATCCGTGATACAGTGACTCACACATTTCTCCTCTGCCTGTGTCTCACTTTAACTTCATCTCTTCATCTTTGTGGCTGTGTCTCTGTGTGCATTAGAGCGCTCTGCTAGGCTTTAGCTTTTTTTTTCTAAAGGCCTGTCCAAAGTTTTATATTTAGAAGCAAGAACACAAGGACATTACTTTCTATTAAAGTTTGTAAAGGTTCCTTTCCACTTCAAATTTTCTCCTTTCAAGTCTCACTCCTCTTACTCCCAGTCAGTTTTTCATCACAACTATCTGTTCAATACTGCAGAAATAAGAAAAAACACCTCCCTTCCACCTGATGCCTGTTTGTCTCTCCTGAAATGATATCCAGACAAATTCCAGTTTGTGCTTGATGAAAAAAACTGGCCCATCTCAGCCCTTTACAACACATTCGTTGTACAAATCAGAATTAGTAGCTACATTTTTGTGCATTTTCATTATATATGTACACACACACACTCTCTCGCTCTCTCATTTTCATATCTTAGTAAGGACATCTAATTGACATAATGCTTTCCCGAGCCGCTTACCCTAACCCTAACCATCAAAAATGAATGGCTAACTCTAACCCTTAGCCTAAACCTAACCATAACCTAATTGTAACCCTGACACTAAAACCACATTTTGAGCCTCAAAAATGCCTTCAAACTCGTGGGGACGGGCACTTTGTCCCCATACATGACTGTTGGTCCCCGCAAGTATAGTAGCATTCCAATCTTCTGTACTCACAAAGATATCTAAACATAGTATGTACACACACACGCACACATAGGATACTTTGTTAGATACATATGTTTAACTGCTCATTAACTGAAATATCCAATCAACCACACGGCAATCAATGCATCAATGAATTTAGACATGTAAAAGGTGAAGACAATCTGCTGTAGTTGAAACTGAGCATCAGAATGAGGGAGTAAGGGGATTTAAACGATTTTAAATGTGGAATAGTTATTTGGGCTGGAGAAGCTGGTTTGAGTATTTCAGAAACTGCTGATCTACTAGGATTTTCCCCAAAACCGTCTCAGAAAATGGTCAGTTGATACCAGAAGTCAGGGGAGAATGGCAAGAGCTGTTTTTAGCTGATAGGAAGCCAGGAGCAACTCAAATATCCACTCATTACAACCGGGGTATGCAGAGACCATCTCTGAACACACAACACACTGAACCTTGAAGCAGACGGGCTACAGTAGCAGAAGATGACACTGGTTGCTTCTCCACACAGTATCAGCTAAAAACAGGAAATTTAGGCTATATTTCGCACATGCTAATCAAAATTGTATAATAGAAGATTGGAAAAATGTTACCTGGTCTGATGAGTCATGAACATTCAGATGCTAGGGTCAGAATTTGGTGTAAAAAATATGGTATGATTGATTTTTTAAAATTGTCTAGTTTTGTATTTTAATTTGTACATTGTGTATTCAGCTGATTATTCAGTGGAACTGATATTTGAGCAGTGATGAGTGCTTTTGTCCCCTTTACCTTACTCGGGCAAACTGCATGCATATTTTAAGTTGAATTTCTACTTTTATTGTTTTTTATGTGGCACAATTTTCTATTTGAATTAAATATTGCTGCAATACTTTTTCCATGTACACTGTTAGTTTAATCTGAGTGCGTAATATTGCTGTTTTCTGGTTGTGTTTACAAAAATGTGGCAAGAGTATGTGAAAGTATGTGGTAATGTGCTGTGCAATGTGATTAAACCGCTGTGTGTGTTTTCTGTGAGCTGTGACCATGCATACTTGTGTATTTCCCACGTACTCAAAATGATTAATCTCAATATAGTTAGAAAGTTTAAAGCCCAGCTTATCTTCACGCTTCTCTGTCACTCATCACATACAAGAGGGAGTTTATTTTCACATTGCTGTACCCAGATTAGTTTAAACTGTGTAGGCTGAAGAGCAACTGTAGCTTTGTTGGGGAGTGCAATATATCTGGGTCTTTGACCTCAAACAGATAATAGTATACATCATGTGTCTCAAAATGTATTCTGCAATCATGAAACCATGGCTGACCAACACGTGCACTTGTTTACAGATGCACTTGTTTAGAGATACTGAAGGTCTGCTTTGATGCATAAGGGAATGTGCAGTGTTAGCATGTTGTAATTGTGCTGTCACAAAAGTTCCATGCGGAAAGTCAAGTTAACTATTATTTTCATTTCCCTTACTTCATTTTTTAAACCTGTACAGTAGAATTACAATCTGTAATGCAAAAGAGAAAAATAAAGTTATTTATGCATATGCATGTAAATAATGATGGGCCCATGATATCAAAAAGAATAATAATTGGAATTATGACTACATCGACAGTATTGGATGATAGTGACCCTTCTCTATTACTACTATAACTATTTTTGTCTTTTTTGAGACCAAGATAAATTTTGTTGCTAAGTGAACTTTCTGTTAAATAGAAGTTATAATTGTATCATGTGTTTGCACAATTTTCCAGAAAGCAAGATCTATTCGTGCCTGTATTAAGAGAGAGCAGAGTGAGTACTACTGACAGTTTACTTATTTACAGTTACTTGCGAAATGTTTACTGTGTATTAATATCTAAGGTGATACATGTGACATTTCTGAAGGGAAACCTCTGAGTATGCACACACAGGAGATCTTTGCCCACATCACGTCTAACTGAAATCTATCTTCTGCCCGCTCCTGCCTCTTCACAGGAAGCTGTCATCTGCCTCTTTCATGCTAAATGATGACAGACATAGCAGCTTGCCATAGCCATGCGAAATATCCCTCTTCAAGCCTTGGGTTTCACCCTGTTTAAGGTGTTCTTGTCTCACTATGTTACACTTTTTTCTGCTTGGTAAGCAGACAAATACTGATGGCCTATTCTCATGTATCATGAACGTTGCTAATTCGCACACAACCATAAGAAAACAAAAGACTATAATAAGTTCAGCAGAACTGATAGAAATAGACTTAGTCAAAATAGACTGGGTTTGAGTCAGCGGTATTCAACCACTTGTTTTTTTGTTTGTTTTACATAATGACAGGTTCATAGCACCAGTCTTTTATTTTGCAGCTGAGCATGACTTTCTTCGTCACTGCTGTTTGCCATGGTTTTTTAAGACACTCTAACACTACAGGTTAGAATGAATAACAACTAAAGTAACTGTAGCTCTCTCCAAAAAAAGCATGCAATCAATAGCCAAAGAGAAGTCAAAATATCAGCGTACACTCTTGTCCAATAATTGGCCTCCTGCAGGGAATTAATCATTTCTTGGGGAAGCTCTGCAGCTCTCTACAGTTGCTTCGCTTTTGCACCTCTGCTTAAAAGTAAGACCAAACATGGTTGCATGGAGTCAAAAATCTGGCCTGTCACAATGTTACTCCTCCAGTTCTATCAATGTGATGTTACTCCAAAATAAGGCTGAAAACGGATGTTTTGCAATAATCACAATTACTGAGGGACTTAGGAGGCTAAGCCATACTGTTATCCTGAGATAAATTCTAATCAGGCAGTGTTTGATGCTGGCCACACATATCATTATTATGCATATGTGTGTGTATGAGTTCAGTCGTTAAAAATTCATCAGAGAGCGTCATTGTTTTTGGAGGACTACATATGGGATAATCAGACCAATAGTTTATGTCTACATAAACAACTGCCTTCTGGTGCAGAGGGACTCGGATTTAATGTCAAACAGACTGGGACAGAGGCATTGTGGGTGTATGTGTGTCTTTCTGCATGTTTGTCAGTTAGTGCCAGATGACCATACGTGTAGTATGTGAGCACATGTGTGTGTTTGAAATGTGAAACAGGCAATGTCAGCGCAGGCATTTAAATGCATGTATGTGTGTTTTGTAATGAATGTGTGTTAGGTGTGTGTGTGTGTGGGTGGGGGGTGGGAGTGAGGGTGGTGCCATGTTAAATGTGAAACAGACAGTGGCAATGCCTCAGTGTCACAGAGGGAAAGGCGTGACCATCTAAACCGCCCCCTAGAGAACAAGAGAATCCATCCCCAGCCACCACTTACCGTGTGTGTGCGTGTGCGTGTGTGTGCAGCTGCAGGATATATGAAAGGTCAGGTGATATGATTGCTTTAGTGTAACACCAGTTGGATTCTTAACTAAAGAACAAATAAGATTTCATTTATTTTGATCAGACTGTCATCTGTTTTCTTTTTTTGTTTGTTTTTTAACTAAATCATATGTTGTCCTGGATGTTGAACATTTACAACAATAATTTAAATCTGAAACACACTAATTACTATAATTCCCATATAATGAATACTTGGAGGAAACTTGGAAAAATACTATGTTCCCCC
>VVHJ01027211.1:13368-25674 GCA_015107715.1 Tylochromis polylepis
CCTAGATCCATATATTATAACCAGAAATGATTTACCATAAATGCAGCAAGTCTTCTGCATGTGTTTTTGACTGCCCAGCTTACAGTTTCTCTCTCTTTGTTCCCAGTATGTTATGAAGTCTTCCAGCAGCACAGAGCCCACACACGGAGGCCACTAAATCACAAAGAGTGGTTATTGACTGATAGTAACTATTAGCCACCTAACTTTCAAGCTGCGTCTGTATTCATAAATTCATTTTCAGAGCACTTGGAGCATTTAATGGATAGATTATTATTTCAAAACTATGCTGCAGCAGTTTGCTACTCAGAAATGCTCACTTTCATATATTACATATTTTGATATTTTATCTGGGGTACTAAAAAATCCTTGATAAGAGAGATATTACTGTTAGAAATTGTATTACATTCAATTTGCAATTCTTATGCCTTTCTATGAAATATTTAACTCTAAAAGTCTTTCTGTTAATCTCCTCCTGGTGGTCTTTCTGGCCTTTAGCTGCATCCCACTGCACCCCTGCAGGTCTTCATTGATACAAATCTTGTAAGAGCATGCAGGCTGCCAGAAACGCCCCACCGTCTGTGCCGTTCATCTCAACAACCGCTGTCATGAAGCTCAGCTTGACACCGAGGAAACAGTGATGAGTGAGAGAAGTGGACCCAGCCGGGTAGGAGATGACGACAATGTCCCAAGCCACAGCCCGACTCCCACCCCCACCTTCTTTGGGAGCAAGCTTCTTGGAGACTCAGGTCTGCACCTCCAGAGGCCCCAGACCCTGGTGCTGATGGATGTCCAGGTGGCTGACCATGAGAGATGAAGGGCCCGCTAGCAGATGGGCGATGGACCCTGAAGCTGACAGGGTTAGTGTGAGATGCAGCACAGCTGAAGGGGGCAGCAGGGGCTGTCATCAAGATCATCAGTCCAAAATGGGCCCTCAGCCCTGTGCTAATTGCTGTGAACCTATACATGGAGTACAATGAAAAGATGTTCATGCAGTTTGTACTGGCTGTTTGCCCAAGCAGGCTGTATTTCACCACATACTAAATAAAAGAACTCTAAAATATACTTATTTGACCATTTCTCATCAGTTTACTGTGAGGCACCATCATCTGCAATCTTAGAAAAACAAAGTATCCACAGGGTGCCTCTCGTATAAGTGTCCTTGTGCTCGTGGAATTAATAGCACATGTATAACAAATGCCTCGAGCAACTTCATCTAATTAGCAGCTTAATTTATAAAAAAATTAAAGTAACACTATTAAAGTGCAAGACATATCTTGTAGTGTTAATGTTAAGAAATACGTAAAGACAAAAGCGGGAGTTTTGGGTACTTGAGAAAAGTCAATGTTCTTTAGCAATTATATTATAAAAAATTATCAAATTATCATTTTCAAAAAAGGTCTTAAAAACAAGCTACAGAGACATATATATAAAAAAGGGAAAGCATTAATTACCATATAATGTTAACTAAAACCTGACTACAGAGAACAAGGAGCACAGAGATGATTTAGGTCAACAGATATATTCCTAAAAGGAAAGCGAGCTCCTGAGCTCATCCGACAGGTCTTTCCAGAGTCGTGAGTCTTTTGTGTCAAAACTTTGGAAATGCTAATGACATCATCACATGAGATCACCATGTTAGGTTAGAAACTAACATTTTTAGTTACCAGTGTTGGGATGATACCGTTGCTGTCATGGTGACAACTGGATTTAAAGAGAAGAGTTATTATTTGGTCTTGTATTTGTATCCATCAAGTACCAGCCTTCAGTGGACACAGTTTGGTCGCGTGTGGCTTTTAAAAAGTTGACCCCTTAAGTCTAAATTTGGCTCAAGAGTGAAAGATCATAAATGGTGAAGGTGAAAGGTCATGAATAATGGAGGCTTAGAGGACACCAGATCGCACCTTGCCGTCCTTCCCCAAAT
This sequence comes from Tylochromis polylepis, assembly GCA_015107715.1. Lineage (NCBI taxonomy): Eukaryota > Metazoa > Chordata > Actinopteri > Cichliformes > Cichlidae > Tylochromis > Tylochromis polylepis. Next base: position 15,290 of record VVHJ01027211.1, read on the forward strand.
CCCACATTTGTTTCTATTATAAGTGGCCGTGAAATAGTTGTGATCAGACTGCTAGCACACACGGCCATTTCAGCACTGTAAACCTCTGAGCTTGCTGACAGTAAAAACCTATTGTTTCAGTGTGCTAGGATGGCAAAGTACTGCAGAGGCACTGAAGAATATCTTTTCAGCAATCTGAGATGACCTTTCCCTTTTTGACCAAATCTCAATGTTGATTAAACGTCTGGTGAAGTCTTCTTTTCAACAAGGTTTTGCTGGGCACAGCACTTCGAAGAAAGAAAAAAACAAAACCACAACACAGTTTCTACATGCAGCAATGGTAAAGTTAGACCATTCTATTTTTTTTGTTTTAAATGCAACATTTGATTGGCAGCTAGTTTGCTTACTAAATGTTTGTGATCAGACAGCCACACAAAGTCCAGATATATGACCAGAACCGTTTTTTTGTTTTTTGTTTTCCATAAACTACACGTTTTGCCATTTACGTCTAGATGGAAATTCTGTCTCATTGTGTTGCATGGTGAACTTTCCTTTTTTAGCCGTTTCCCAGGCCTGAGGCGTTATTTTGCTCAGTTGTGAATTTACAGAAATGTGTAATTGTCCTGTTCATAGACAGACTCTGCTCAGCACATGTCCCTTTGTGTCATTAGAAGAAGATCATGTTGCAGACTTAGGCAGAGCTCAGGTTACTGTGTGCTTTTTCAAATGAAAAGTTTCCGATCCTCAGACGGAGGCGCACGCAGCCGGAACACTGCACTCTCCCTCGACTGACTTCTAAGTGGTGTTTAGCCATAACAGGTCATAGAGTCTTGACTGAATGTAAACATATTTGACAGCAGTAAAACGATACCAGCAACACAGAGTGGCCCCCACAAAGCCTCTAAATCCCTCTGTGGGGGTTTGCCTTTTCACACCTGCAGGCTGTGAGCTGCAACACCACGGTCACAATCCATCTGCTCTTCCTCTCCCAGGCCAAGGTCGACAGTCTGAAGGGGCACACTGAGATGGAATAACTACCCACCCTAGGGTGTTGGGCTCCTTCAGTTTGGCTAATGTTGTAAACACCTGCCTCTGAGCCAGGTGTAGACAGGGAATCAGACCTGTGTCAGACAGTTTTCTAACAGCTTTGAATGACTAAGGATGACTCAGACAGGGAGAAAAAGCCTACCAATTCATGCCAAACAATCATTTAGCCTGTGATTCATAACATGAATCTCTCCTTTATCTCCTTAATTGTTGTAATTTGGTGCCATATAAGTGAAACTGAATTGAATAAGGGAGTTGTTTAAGTTTAAAAAAAAAAAAAAAAAAGTCTCCCTCCAAGGGGCAGCAGTCCAGGTGGAGGTACACAGAGTCACTATAACGAGAAAAGACAGGCAGTCAGTGGAAATCCAGTGAATCACGGCCAGTTGGTTAAACTATGTTGGTAATGGCTTACGCATTGCAGGTGAAGGCGACATAGGAGGAAGGAGTCCAAGGGGTCCGGGTGAATAGTGATCCAGAGAGAGTCCAGAATGTACTTGATCCAGCAGCTCTGGCAGGCAGGCAGGTGGAGCGCTGCGATGAAGGGAGTGTAACCTGATAGCAGAAAACCAGCATCCAGACAGAGCTGAATATAGATCCAACTGTGAAGCATGATGACCGCAGGTAAGCATGATGAAGCAGGTAACTATGGCAGAGAGAAAACACTGTGAGCAAAATTACAAACATTAAAGGCTTTCACAAGCACTGATAGCCTAGCACTAACACAAGTTAGCTGAAGATCTGGCAGAGGGCTGTTGTGAGTGCTGGTCTTAAATGCCAGTGACTTGATTGCAGTCAGGTGTGAAGGCTGATTGGAGTCTCCGCCTGAAGGTGAAGCCCAGCGCTGTGGAAAAAAACCCGCACTCACCTGGACCATGACAGCTGCTTCTTATCAATGAGCATCAACTCAAGTTAAATGATTCCACTCTTGAAAGTAATCTCCTTGTCACCGTCACTAAGATGAATGTGTGTGTCAGAGAGAGACAAAGCTTCTCACACGCAGAATTTTCCTTTTTTTTTGTGGAACAGCAAAATGCATCATAATTTCCTCAGTACTAAAAGCAGAACCCGAAAATTTGTTTTCACTGCAGAAATGTGTCTGCTTTTTAAAGCAGTGCTGTTTAAAGGTATTTTTTTGTAATTACCACGAACTTTGACTTGTAATGGGCAGCATTTTACCAGAAAGTTTTGGTGTATTTGCCCATGCCTGCATTAAGAAATAAGAAAATGCAACATTTGGTCTGCGATCAGCCAGTTAAGAGTGTGGTAGATAGCTATGAAGTTGGTACATCATCACTTCACAAGCAGATTAGAAGATTTACCTGCTATATTGTTGATAATGCAAAGAAAATGAAGAAATGCAATTCCCTTTAGGGATCAGAGGCGGCTCCTGCATACTCCTGTCACAACCCAAAATTCACCCACTCAGGCAAATGCAGATACAGAATGATAAGAAAGTGTAATTTACCGCAGGAGAAGATCGCTGTCAGCTGATAAGACAACACAGGTTTATCTCGTAAATATGCTCTGCAATTACTCATCTTCTGGGGGCCTGGAGGTTAGCTGCAAATTGTTGTTTGACTATCTGTTATTTGGAATCTGTGTTAGACCTCCAGACAATAAACTGTACGTATGTATCTGAGGATACAGTCTCAGTTTGTTGAAAACCCAGTGTGACAGAGGGTCACTCGTACAGAATTTTAATGAACTCTTTGATTGGCCTGAAATTTGTGTGACTGCACCATACTCGGAGATTTTGCAACAAGTGAAGCCCGAGATGCTCCAAGTTTTCCTGACACCGTTTGGCTGTAGTGCCGCTCAAAGTGAGAAGTGAGTAATGAAGTGGATTCGGCAGCTTTGAGGGAGAGTTGAAGAATTAATGTCAGAGTTGAATTAATAGACTTCTAGGCTCATCCAGCCTCTGTACATGGATGAAGGCTTGCTAATTAATAGCAAAACAAAGAAAGGATGATAAAAACCTCATACTGAGGCTGTGCTCGGCAGATGAAAGACACTAATGCTGCTTGTGAAAAGGAGGGCAATTATTAGATGGGAACAAAGCTGCTGAATTAAAACTGTTTTCTTTTGCAGTCTATGTTATCCACCTTTCCTTAAAGGCAAAAGACCAAAGTGGCCCCCTCTGCTTGTAAGGGTTACACGGACAGTTTTATAATGGCCTTTGATGCTCTAACAGCCACTGTAATTGTCACTCAGCCCAGGAGGTGTGCTCCAACGGTTCCTTGACTGACACTAGTTTGCTATGTGTTGCCATGGAAACAGCATAGCAAATTTTACCCTGGTTTATTTACATGGACAAACATGTTGGCTGCTGAATAATACCTAGTTTCACAGATGGACTGACAATGTGGTTAAAGACAATGAGTGGACCCACGGTCGCCCACTTAAACTAAGTCAATAACAGTTTACATCATCCTTTTGTCTAATTTGAAGAACAGCTGTCGGACCCATCTTTATGTTGTGAAAATATAAACATTTCTAGAATTTTATTATTCTGAAATTTGTGGTTAACATGTATCCGTGTCTCCGTGATGCTCCCGTACAGAGTATGGACGCAGCTTGACGCCCAAGCTTGCTCGCATTTGTCAGTAATTTAACACGCCACCCTCTTGTCTGAATATCATTACTTCTAACTCTAAAAATTAAGATGGCAGCAGTCAGTAGCTCAAAATGCAGAATCTAAAACCAGAAGGTGACATAATGTTAGCTAAGTAATGGTAGCTGAAACAGTGTTTATTACTCATTTAACTGCAGTTTTTCCACTTTCCAAAGCCATGTAGTGGGTCACGTTGGACCCTTCGCTGTGCCACGTGTTTGACACGGCTGTTTGGTGACTCACGGTAAACAAGCAAGTCTAAAGAGCAAGGGTGATGCATTTGTGGCAGAAGAAAGGCAGCTCATCATTAATGAGTGGGTTTAAACCTCTAACCCACAGGTGTTAAATCTACACTGATAAAGACATTGCATGGCAATTCATAAAACACCAACGTAAATGAGTCGAAGATAAACAATTAAATAACAGAAAGTTTGGTTTTTTTCCTACCATAGAAATTTACATTTTTTAATTAAAAAAACAAAAGAAAGAAAAGGAAAAAAGATATTCCATCAATTAAAAGAAATTTTAAGTTTTATAATTAAAGGACTGTGTGCAATAAGCTAACTGATTTTTTTCTGCAATATTACACATTTATTTCTTACAATTTCTTTTATAATTTAGAAAAACTGAGATGTTTTTCTATATTAAAATGGGATTTAATGTGTAGTTAAGCTTCTTTATACTGACAGAAAGGGGAGTTGTAGTGGTCCGGCCCACTTTGAACTTAAGTGGGCCGGACTATGTAAAATAACCCATGTGTGAGGGCTACATTGTTGCTACTGACATCAGATGCTAAAGCTTGATGGTTCGGCTCTCAGTTTCTCCAGGTTTATGGCCCGGAGGTCTGTGACTCAACTGAGCCCGTTGAGACATAAAGGCATAGAAACGTTTCAGGATAATAACTAAATAATTAATGAATTACTGTAAACCTGGCTCGGTCTGTCTTCTTCTCTGAAGACTGTGAAATGTTTTAGGTTCAAATATAAGAATTTGTGAGTGAATTAATGTGACTGCTGGCTGAAGTGCTCAGATGTGTATAAGGAACTTTATTGCAAAATAACTTTTGCATTAAGTGTTCAATTAGTAGGTGGTCACTAAAAAGCCTCTCACATCTTTTGAAAGTTAGGTTAGAATAATGAGCGTCCTTGGAAGAAAAATGTCTGAAATTGCCTAAAATGAGCAGAGCTCTGTGTTCTCAGGCTGACGGGGGTGGGGGGCTGCCAGAACACGCTTGCTTCTATATATTTATTAATGAATTTCTTTGATGGAAAAGGGCACCTTAATTATTTTTTTTCTTATGTGTCCAATTTTTGCTCGATTAAGCATGATGACAGTGTGATTTAGAGATGAGTAGTGTAATTACTGATAAAACTAGTCAAGAAGTACGGAGGCCCATGTCTAATTTAAAATGCCTCAGCTTTTCTTTGAACCTCTTGTACAAAGATCTTTCAAGTAAATGACATGCACGCATTTCTCTTATTCTATTTAGGTGGGCATGAGCAGAAAATCACTGTTTAGCTTTTTCCTTCCATTCTGCTACCTTTCAAGTCCATGATTAAAATCTGGAATGTTCCAGATTTAATTAACTTACGATTTACTTTTTCTTCTTGTGCTTCCCGGCAAGGATATTAAAAAAGGGGCATTATTCAGGAGTACGAATGGATGCTAAGCATCACTGGAAATCAAGTCTAACAGGCTCTGACAATAATGAAATTTATATGCCACAGATAAACCGGAGAGTCTGTGCAACAGCAGGCTCCTGAGGTTCAAGACAAATTTAGATATAGTTGCTCTTATTGCAGAGCTTCTGTTTTATATGGGGCTTTTGTCTAAATACAAAATGCTCCTCGCTTTGACACACACACACACACACACACACACACAGAAGTTTTAAAGTGCTCGTGAAAAGAGATGATGAGTAGTGGAAAGGATGAGGAAGACTGAGACAAACAACATAAAGTGCTCAAATGGACTTAAAGTCTGAAAAAAAATTAAAATGTTTTCTGGGTTTATAATGAATCAGTTTATGAAACTGTCTTTGTGTTGATTAAAATCATAATATGATATGTTAATTATACATACATTGCTCACTGTTATGGTAACAGACTCTCTTGTCACCTCCTTGACTCTGTGGCATGGATTACTCGGGGTTAACACGGCTGTTTGGTGATATATTATTGGAGAAATTGCGTCACTGGAGCCTTGATGATGATGGACTGCTGGTGACCCGGGTGTTTTGGCTCTACATGAGACCAGAGGACGGCACAGCTGTTGGAGACGGCACATTGAGATTTTGAATTAAGTCCTGGATGACCATACCTGCTTTAATGTGTGTTCAGCTGCTCTTACATGGATGTGATGAACTGTAATAAATGTATTTGTGTTTTATAGTAATCGTCTGCATCTCCTGAACAGTTATTTAAGCATTAGGCCAAATGTTATATAATTTACAGTAAACAAAATTAAAGATAAAGCTGGTGAAAAAGAGCTAAAGTATATCATATTTTTATGCATATCACAATGTATATAAAAATATAAATTCTTTTGACCATCAAATTCATGTAGTTAAAATCTGATATAGTGATAGCACTGTTTTAACCATGCGAGGTCTATTGTCCAACCCTGTTCATATACTTTAGGAAAGAAAAAAAAAATCGAGTTTTGTTCAAATATTTCTTATTTTTGACTTGGAAAACAGTTTATCAAAGCCCAAAATCACATTCTGATAGCAGAGGGTGTGACTTTAGGGTTCCCGTCTTTGTCACTTTTGAGTCTGGCCTCACAGGGATAAAGGATTTTCTGAGTAACAGCCAGTGTATTAAAACGATTGATCCAAGTCGTTTTCATCTCATCCTGCCTGGTCTCCGAGTGCCTCTTTGGCACCATGTTAGGATCGGCTTGCATTTCCCTCCAAGTCAAAACAGTTCTTACAAAAACTCGATTTTACATGTGATCACTTTGACTTTTACTGTCAGCATCCTTTTGATATACTCCTGTTTGTGAAGCATTATTCAATCCTTCCACTGGCTGGAACCAGCTGCCATCAAGTACCCCTGTATGCAGTTTGGTGCTGGCGTGATTTGGGCGGAGTCAAACATTTGACCCAGCCTATGTTAAGAAGCATTGTCGGAGCCAGCGGGCGGAGTCAAATATTTGGCCCAGCCTACTTGTTACTGAATTATGTTACCACATTATCTTTTCTGGTTTGTTGCAGTAAAATGTTGTAGAAAATAAGTTTTAGCTCTGAATTATTCCTGCTTACTTGGGTTTTACATTTCTTTCACTGAAACAAACAAAAGCAGCAAAAAGCTCTGACGTTTGCTCATCAACTGCTGACTCTTGGCGCACTGATGTGCTGCTATTTATTGATAATTCAACCATGTCTCAATGTTGGAAAAGATGGAATATCTGAGTGAGGCGTGTTCTTAAAATGTGTTTCCAATCACATGCTCTGATGCCCTATCAGTAGCTAATATATTGCTATTCTCTTAGCAAGCTGTGATTAATAAATGCTCTTATTATTTTTCATAATAATGAATAACTCTACATCTAGAGCTGCAGTGATGCGATGCTACCAAACAAAACACTAAAAAGTACAGCCAGGTGGACGATCAGCCTTTTGGGGTGCTGTTCAAATTAATTTGAGCAAATTACATGTTTGTTTCTGGAAAAAAGTGACAGGTCTAAACTACAGGCCTCTTCTCTGTCAGCTACAGTGAAGCTGTGGTGTTCACTGACTCCAGTGTGGCACACATTTGGTGCAATAAACATATCAATGTGTCACTCAAGGAGAATTTTAACAACAGCCGGTCCTCCAAGGAAAGGAAAAAGTGGCTGTTACTTCAAATGGCTCAATCACTTTTTCAAGGAGTGCACCGCAGTACGAGTGCAGCTGAGTGCAGCACCACTACAGGCTTCATGTTAGCTTTCTGTGCTCCAGTTAGCGTCATGCTGGCATCTTGAAAAAAGGCTGCAACTCGGCCAGAGATATTCCCCGACGCCACATGCACACACACACACACACAGATGCAGAAACATATTTCATTGTGACTTCTCACTTACAGAGTGTGAAAAGACATGAGGACAGGGTCCCAAGACGGGTCAAGGGGAGTAGAGGTCGGCGACAGGACACAGATGAGCCATGACGAGAGAAACGGGGAGAAAGATGGATGGGAAGTCGGGCCTTGTGCGTTTATCATAACAAGCCAGTTTGAGTTTAAATCTGATTATTTTGTGTGTTTTCTAAAACCTGAGCAGAAAAGAGTTGATAGTTATTTTATGGAAATGAACGTGGACCGCATGATTTAGAAACTGGACTGCTGCCTCCCTGCGACCTGGGGCCAGGTAAGTGGCAGAAAATGAATGGATGCACATGTGCGTTTTCAGGATTTGTTTACTTTTTGTGCTTTTCAAGTTGTTCTCTCCAAGTCTTGGCAATTGGGGCATAAAAAAAGAGAAATAATAATTCAAAAGTCCTTTTTGCTTTTCTCCCAAATGCAGGTTTAGGTGACTTAGACCTCACAGGCTTGAAAGACTGCCACATTAGAATTGTTAAGCCTGTTGGAAGACAGACAAAATATTGCTTACCAAATGTCACCAAGAATGCTATCTCATCATGCTTTGAGATTCTGCCTTACTTACAAGCCCTCCTGAGCCCACTTGTGTCACTTAGCCTTCAAGCATAGCTGCCAAAGCTGCCTCCATAACTCAGGTACAAAAGGGGAGAAGACAGAAGCACTGAGGATAAAAAAAACTTCACAAAGTACCAACAAGTCATGTGGGATTAATACTGTGTTATAATATTGTCAAAGGACCTCCATGCTGGAGGAAACATGGTAATTTGCAGTTAAACTTTCTACTCTACAAATTGCAGATGTGGCAGATTTAGATAGGATTAAGATCACAGCCTCAAATTTCAAATGTTACAGGCATAACCTTCTCTTTAAGAAGGTAGCCTGATGTATTCCGTGCCACAGGCTGAATGTTGCCAGGTGGACAGGGACCGCCCCTCTCTCTGTGGTGTGTGTGCACCAGCAAGTGAGAGTAACATCTACAGTACGAGGTTCGAGGTTTACAGAGAGTGAGAAAAAGAAATGTATGGTTATAGTAGCACCTACTGCAGCCAAAATAGTGTCTAACGGGCCCAGTTGTGAGCAAATTGTTAGTATTTAGTTGTACACTGTGTTCACTGCCTCAAGAGGAATAAAGTTGTGCTGGTACAACCTTCCAACGCCTCTCTCCATCTCTACACTTTGCTAAGTTGACCCCGACCAGAAAGCTAGTAACCAGCTATGAGTCAAACTCAGAACATTGAGCAGAGGTCTCTCTACTACGGTTCGAAGCCGCGGATCTAGCAATAAATCTCCCATTCCTGACACTTGTTTGAACATGAAGAAGTATGCTTTCGATATGGAGAAAAATATGTCCCAAAAGGTTTGCAAATATGTACGATATGATCCACAAGTAAAGATTCACAAATGTGTAAATGATTTGTACACATTTATTTCACACTGGGACTTTAATATAGAAGCTGGCAGTGTTAAATTTGCCTCAAAACCCCACGTGGGCATGCAATGTGATCTGTGCGTATCCGATGATTCCTCCACAAGTATACAAGGTTTTTTGAGTGAGTGAGTGAGTGAGTGAGAGTGATGTACAGTTTTAGAGGTTTATGTGCACTCCATATTTCGGAGTCCTGTCCATCTCTGGATCCACATACCTGTACGAGCAGGTTTTCTTAAATTTGAACTACATGAAGTCCAAACACTGCTCTTTCTCTGCAAGTCCTGCATTATAATTAAGGTGATCTCTCACAGGCCTGATATGGAGAAGCTCTGCAGTGATGTTCAGAAACAGAAATCACACTAACAAAGTGACAACAGTATCATTTAATATACTGTTATTTTGCAATAAATATCTCTATATTTTCGACCGTGAGCTGATGTAGTTTTATTTTACACTAAGGGCTGCACAGTTGATTGCTGCCTGCGGCTTGATGAATGTGCTGTCCTCGCCCTGAGTTGCTTAGTTTCACCAGCTAGACAGCGAGATAACGATGCTCCAATAACCAGACTTATTTCCCTTTTTGCACTGATTTATTGAAGAATGGCCTCTGACCATTGCCTTCTCTTTGACCATCATAAAACTGAAAGTACAAAATACTGTATTAGCTAACTAACATTGTAAACTAGCTTGTTACACTCTTACTGCAAGCTAACGAGATGAAACTTTCAAATGTACAAATTATCGTACCATTTTTACAAAAAACAAAAGATAATAATTATTTTATCGTCACTCCTACTTACAGACATATCTTGTCCAAGGCAACAACATTTTAAGGTCCGTATCCGCTTAGAACGATAACATTTCGGCATCACTTTCCGCCATCTTTGATTTCTTCTTCATGTTCTCATTTTTTTCCTTTCCCAAAGTAACCAAACTCATATTACAAACCAGCCACTAGAGGGAGCTCTAGGGCAGGTTACAACTATAATATCCAATTTAAGTTACAAAAGGCAGAACACTCCCCGCCTGGTACAATATAATTGTGCCACTGCAACAACTTTTCTGATAAACATTTAGAACAGTTTACGGCTATTACAAACGCACTTATTTGTCACTCGATAAAAGCAAGACCATATCGGCAATGGGTCTCAAAAACACTTTTTCATTTTCATCCTTCACAGTCTTTACTTCTGCCTTTCGAACCTTATTGTCCTTGCTCTCAAATGTTCTCACAACCTTTCCC
>VVHJ01027216.1:3222-18416 GCA_015107715.1 Tylochromis polylepis
GTGTGTGGGTTTGGTGGCTGTGTGTGTGTGTGTGTGTGTGTGTGTGTGTGTGTGTGTGTGTGTGTGTGTGTGTGTGTGTGTGTGTGTGTTGTACCTTCATCAGTGAGAGACTCAGTTGAAGCGTTGACTTTGCTCCCCTGATGGAGAGAGTCAGTGGACTGGGACAGCACTTTGAGGCGTTTGAGTGCAGCATCATCTAACCTGAAGGAACAAAACTATGAAGATGAGTAGGATTTTAATGGCTTTGCTTTCTACATACATCACATAGTCGCAAGAACAATATGATGCCTTTGGAACTGCCACTAAATCTAGTTACAAGAATAGAAAACCCCAGTGTGACTAAGACTCAAACACGTCTGTGAAGCGCACACAGAGTGACAGCATGTGTGCTCAGTGCTGAGACAGTCACTTGTGCTGGTGTGCATACGTGACGTTTAAAGCTAACTGGGAATTTTCAGAAATGGAGTTAGTCATAACGTCTCACGATGGTATGTTGCTACTGGAGATGCTCTTAGCCAGGTTGCTGTGAGAGTTGAAGGTTCTGCGGTGTCTTCTTGGAGACAGCGTAGCAAGGTGGTCGTCGGGCATGGTTACTGTTGACCAACGTGACGATGAGGACCTTGACGACATCGATGATGTAGAAGATGTAGCTAGATTTAAATATATCAAAACAGAAAATGGATTTGATTATTTGCTCATGAAATGCAGTGAACTGGTTCTTTTGTAGACACACTTTTTCAAACTATGAGCCAGAAGGTGTCAATCAACACATCACCGACATGAGGTAACTGACTCTGTGCTCCATTCTTCACTTCTACCCCTCCCTGTTAACCACTGCTGTAGTCATGTACATGTACAGCTATAGAGAATATATTCTTTTTTTTTTACAAGCTTTATATGTAAATGTGACGGACTGGAGGCAGACCCCACGGCGCTTGCATGTTGTTCCACATAACTTTATTAATAAACACGACACACTCTTAACCCACGGTTGCTGTTCCCCACTCAGTCGGCTGCAGCTCCACAGCTCACAGCCCGACTCACATCAACAACAACAACAACCACACATGACAGACCGGACCCTTTTTATGACTGGCGAGGCGTGATTGCTGATGCCGTGCAGGTGAAGCCATCTCCACCGCACGGCACCGCAAGCCACGCCCCGCCACAGTAAAATACAGCAAAAACATGAAGCAGATAAATATCTGGAGCTAATTTCATATGACGTTTGACATCTTCACTGGAACGCTCAATATGCTGCTGGGCCATGAGAAGCTCTGTCTACCAATCAAAAGCAGCTCCCTCTCTCTGCGGTCTGCCCCATCTGCTCAGGTCTGAGCGCAGGCATGCTTCGTCGAGCTAAAGCTCCTTTACAAATGCTGCATCGCTACCTCCCAGTCCTTATTTGAATTGTTCTTTTACAAACTGAGTAAAAAGTCAAACATGCCGCACTCAGATACAATCATAAGCTTGTTCTGTTTGTGCCACTAAAAGTCATCACTGCAATGCTGGCCTTGGAGTGACAGCTGGTCCTTTTTTCTATCCCGACAGAAGAACAACACTGATTTGAAGACAGTCTTTTGTGTTCATGTACATGAGTTTGAGGTATGAGCGCTAATGTTGTGTTGCACTTTGCAGTGTGGACAGTGTGCATTTGTGCGGCACCTGCAGACCGTGGAAACCTCTCTTCTTTTGCTAATGGGCTACTGCTGATCATGTGAGTGGTGGAATAGGTTCAAACTCAGCAGCTTTCTTAGTAACACAGCTTTGCAGTTTTTTTTAAAGCACCTATATCTAAATGAATGGTGTGAGAGCCACAGCTTTATTTTAATAGTCACTAAGACATATATGGATAGAATCAGCAGTCAAATCTGAGGGAAACTGAATTTTTAGACTGATTGATATGAAGGATTCTTTGAATGTGTCTGTCTTTAGCTTTACTTGGTTCACTCTCCTCTGTCTTGAGCTCATGTGAAGTTCTCCATGTGTTCTGTGTGGTTCGTGCATGTGTTCTTACTTTTACTCCTCGTGTTAACAGACGACCCAGGAACGCCTTCTGGCACTGCTACTTGCTGCTGGAGACAAACATGACAGATTAAACTTAAAGAAGACTTCTAAAATACTTATATGATGGATTTTGACCTCACCTATGACTTGAACATAAACCTAACTTTAGTGTTATCTCCGAGATCAATTCTAAATTTGAACAAGTGAGTTTGCTGCTTATCTACAGTTATTCCTGATGGTGACACGTGGATCACAGCCTGAGCTGTACATGAACTTTATGAGCAGTAAGGATTAATGACTCAAACGCACACAGGATTTAAACACGCATTTGTGTGCAAATTACAATAAGCTTCTGTAAGTGTTAATAGTAATGGACTCGTACTTTGCTAGAAAACCAGGACTACATCAGAATTAGTCTAAATGGTTCACTTGAGATCTTCAGCATGTTCACGTTGACTTTGCTGTCAGATGAAAGCCATCCATTCAAAACTCTGGGAGAAACCTGCAGCAGTGAGTCTGTATACCACACCTACCTTTGTTTTGTTCTTTGCACAGACAGACGGGCCCTCTGTGGATCTGTCACTGACGAGGACCCCACAGTCTGCAGGCAGCACAGAAACAGCTATGTTAGTGTATTCACCCCCACCCACACTCACACACAGGAGTGCCACATTCATCTCGCATACTTTAATGTTCTTACTGACCACTCACAGCCCTTTAGAGTACAGGCCACATACAATCATGGAGTGCTTTATTCTTACAGCTCTCATAATGTCTCTGGCAGGAGCTACACTGGCTCATCTCTGCAGCAGGACCACAGTGTTTCTGACACACATGTTATTTCACTTCATAGCTGGATGCACTCCATCATCAGGACGTGATGGGTTCACCAAAGAGGAGCCTCATCATCAGCATCACTCTGTTAGGCAGTCTGGTCTGAGTGCAGCTGGAGCCTCTGAGCACCGTGCTTCCTTTCCTTGGTCTTCGGAAATTCTCCTTCACACTTTTCCTTGACCTCATGACCTTCTCCATCGAGGTCACCGTGAAGTGGAACAGGAGGTTTTGGACTATTCAGCTATAGCCTGGATATTTCTGTCTCTTCAACACTACAACATCCTTTGACACTCTTCTTATCTGCATGCACAAGCAAAGAATCCAGAAGGCAGTGACTGCTTCCATGGCTTCAGTCTGGCTCACAAAAAGAAGAAATACCAGCGCTCGCCTCAGCCTCCAGGAAGATACACCTATGATATCAATGTCAAACTCCTACATCGCCTCATTCTCAAGTTATCACATTCACACACTTATGCATCCATGCTGTCCACCCACTTACAACAGTACCCGATCAGCCTTTTACAGCTGAGGATTGAAAAAGAAACAAGCATCAAAGCATCCCCCAGAGAAACTGGCAGGTTCTGTCCCCAGGTTGGGCTGCCTCCTCCGGACTGTCCCACTTAGCTTGAACCTTTTCTTTTTTGCTCAGTTTTTTCAGCTTCTTTACACCTGCAACACCTTCCATCATTTTACCCTGAGTATTTTCCTTCAGTTTGAGGCTTCAAGTCTGCAGCTCCCCAAATATATCAGTGTCCAGTCAGCTTGGTCTGTAAAGACTGGGGTACTAAAGAGGTGTGCTGGTTCTGTTCCTGTTATTAAAGGCCAGACAAGTACAGAGTGGATCCTACCAACATGTCTGTGTTGGTAGGATCACAGCAAGCCCAGCAGCTGTTTGGACTGTGGGAGAAAAACCCCACAGACGCAGGAGGACCAAGCACATGCCACACAGAACCTTGTTGCTGTCTGATGACTGCCCCCACTACTAACCACTACTAATCACAACTAGCCACTGCTGTGGAAACAACCACAGCATTATTACTCAGAGCAGTATGATGGTGTTATCCAAGGTGTGAAAACACATGGAGATAATGGAAGTACGTAGAAGAGGAAGTTGGTGATCCCAGATTGAAGGTGGAATAAAAAGCAGGTAGGAAAGCGTGGAAATGCTGCAGGAGAGTAAGAGAGCTGGCATGTGTCAGAAAGACATTGCTATGAGGGTCTTACTATTGCAGGAGAACGTTTCCTTGTTGCACAGGAGTCTGCCACTGTGCTGACACAGTGTGGAGCTGGGGGGGCACAGGGGGCCCTTTTCTCGCACTTTGCTCTCTTGCTTACCCTCTCCCCTCCTCTCCTTGTCCTGAAAACAGCAAAGACACCGACACGCTGAGATAATGAGATAGTGCACTATTCATTTCTGCATGACACCACACCACACATGCGCACACACGCACACAGTTCCTCTTTTGTTGTCTGTCTGCAGTGTTTTGCAGAATTCTGTCCGTCTTGACGAAGCCACTATTTTACCATAACGTAAATGATGGCATTAGATAAAAACAAATCTTTTTCTGAGATGTATGATGTCACACTTCATTCCTGTTTTTGGCTTTAGATTTCCTTTGACAGGTTCAGCAGGGGTTTGTATTGTTATGTCTCAGTTTTAGTGTAGCTTTAGTGCAGTTATTCATTTATTTGAATAATTGGTTTCACTTCAACTTTATCTAAATTCAGTTCTCGCTTTGTTTTTTTTGGGTACGGGGTCTGCTGGATACGAGAAATGCACCACCTCACATTACACTAGTCTGAACTCAGACTAATTAAATCTAACAAATGCCAACTTGGCCACTGTGTCCACACTGATATTCGGCATATAACCTGTATCATCCTGTGATAAAAGGCAAACACGGCACATCAAAAAACATTTTACTATTCCATGAAAAACACTAGCTCAGTGAGGTGAGACATACTGCTGCCAACAAATTCAAAATGAGCTCATTTTTTTCATGGAATAATAAAAATATCTCAGTTTAAACACTAGATGTGTTTTCTGTGTTCTATAGTGAATAAAACATGAATTTATGAGATTTGTAAGTCATTGCACTGCGTATTTATTTTAATTTTACACAGCATCCCACACCCAGCTTTGATGTGTAGACCTGTAACTGCAAAGCTCTGCACTGAACCACAAACTATTGTCACACTGACTCCACCACAGTAGCCCACAGGTAGCTGCAGTGGGGTCAGCCTGACTGTGCTTGTATGACCCAGCCAGGCTTACAAGCCACAGATCATCTGAGGAGAGAGCCAAACTACCAAAGTCCAGGTGTCCAAAGCACACATTTACTGTCAGATGTGTATCTGGCTATCTGGCTAGTTACTATCTTTTTGCCAACCATGAGAAAAAATCTAGTCCACTCACAAACAGAACATTAAATATTCCAGGTATATTTGGGTCAGTTTGTATGCATCCCTAGTCACAGAGTACACAACTTATGCACACATGGCTGTGAGACATCTGTATAGGTGGAAAAGTTCCCTTAAAGAAGAAAGAGAGCCACAATGGAGCTCTCTGTGACTTGAAAAAAGAAACTATCAAAAAGCCTGCATGAAGAACAGACAGTTGGTTTCACTTGACTACAAACAAGTTCTTTGTCTTTTATGACATCTGTGTTCTCTGCAGGAGCCCACATAATTTTGACACTTCCCCCCCGTGACAGATACAACATGCAGACAGTCTGCAGCGCTATGCTGAACTACTCACATACATACACTCTGACAGCTACAACTGCAAGCAGTTACAGTGGACTGCTGCTTATATAACTCTGTTCTACTTTATATATCAACCATTCACTTTTTCCACCTAATAATTACACTTTGCATCAGAGAACAACGTGGGGTCAGTATCCTGCCCAAGGACACTTCATCTTGCAGACTGGAGGAGCCAGGGGTTGAACCACCAATCATCTGATTAGCAGATAACCTGCATAACGTCCTGAGGTACAGCCACCAAAGTTAGGCATGCACCCTGCTGTGTTTTAAATGCTTCATCACCCAAAAACACAGTGAACACAGTCAAATGAATATTTCATGCACCTGACAAAGTATAGGAAAAGTCATCATTTCAATACATTTGTGCAAAAATAGAGTATAACTGAAAAACCCTGGTCTTTATCAGCCAGGCACACACATGGACACATCAGCGTTACACTCTACAATCATCTCCAAACATACGTCAGAGTGTTAGAAAAGAAGAAGTGGCTGCATCACATCCTGTGAGACTCTGTGAACATTTCTCACCTTGACTTTCTTGCTCATCTTGTTGCGTAGGTAGCTGAATCTCCGACCAATTTTAGGCCCTCCTTTTCCCTCGGTTTCACTCTGCAGGGGACCTGGCTCATCCTCTAAAATACTGAACAACACGAAAGGAACTTTCAAAGGCACTGTGCTTATTTTCACACATCTATTTACATCAGCAAATGTTTTTCCTGTCCTCTGAAATAAATGAAACCCATTAACATTACAATCATGGGCCTGAAGAAAGAGAATAACAAATTCAAATTAAAAACCCAACAGGATCACTGTGCCATGCACTCAGTTACATACAGCCTGTGCTGCGTCTCCTCAGTATGATGTGCTTTAAAGGTGAAGCGCAGAAAAAAGATTTATTAGCTTCTTTTCCTACCTGGATGCCACTGACCCAGAGTGACTGCAGAATGAGTTCACACCTGCATGAGGCAAAGACGACAATCATCATTTGATCAGGACAACACAGCTGCAGTCTGTACTGCATAGCAATGTCTTCAAAGCCACAGTTACAAAGCAAAACCTGCTTATAGTAAATGGTGACACAACAACAAAAGTGATGACTGATGAACTTCAAGGCACTTCTAACCCTAATAAAATGACTAAACACAAAGTTAACCAAAGACACTGGAAGATGTGCTGGGTCAGTACTAGTGCCGTGCTCTGTATGACTGGCAAGACTACCGTAAGAAAAATAAACGTGCACAGTTACATACTGTTTTTCAGATGCCAGCAGTTCCTTGATGGCAACAGCCCGCCTTACCTTTTCTGTGGGTGGCTTCAGTGCTTCAAATCTGTTAGGTGTTTACAGACTGCATGCTATGTGCTCTGAGTAAGTGTCTCACCTGCAGCAGCCTTCAGCACAGCTGCTCAAACAATTAATCATTTCCTTTATCCTTTGTCGTGGGTAATATTATGATAGTAACACTGTTTTAGTAAAAGAACCACCTGAAAGTACTGTTAATGTGCTAAAGTGTTTGAAGGGCTGGTCAGAGGTTTAGGTCACATTGAACACGGCACACTGAAATGGAGACACTCGTCACACTTACACAGACTAGTTTATTAGTTTAGGCTTCTGAAGACAAACACGTGAGGTCCAGCAACAGGTCGACACATTTGAATTGCTTTGATGGTCAGTGTTACAGGACAACAGACTGACAGAGGGAATACTACAGGGACATTCTTCATACTTACTGCCTCCCTCCTCCTCCTCATCACTGGAGGAAGAGCCAATGGAAAAGAAGCGTCTAGTTTTTGGGAGGAGCGGGGAGATACTGACAGAGAAGCTGATTCGTCGCTTTGATGGAGGAAACCCACTCACTAAAAGGTATTCATGGGTGCAGCAGGATGAAAAAATCTTAGCGGAGAACATTGAGAACCTTTACTTCTCAGAACAAACGAGAGGCAGAGACAGAGGACTGAGCACAGACTCACCCTGTACATCCCGCTGAGTGACGGTGACCAGGGAGATGGATTTGGTGAGAGTTGGATGATGAAACATGGCAGGACAGCTGACAATCAATGATGTCTAACAGCACACAAGAAATGAAAATGACTAATATATAAATCCATCGTCTCATTAACTGAAATGAATAACAAAAAAAAAAAAAAGAGGGCACACCTGGCTATCAATGCTGCTGCTGTCTCCTTCCTGCTCCTCCTCGGTTAGGGAGGCCAGAGACCCCCTGTCCAGGCTGTCCACGTGTGAACTCCTGCCTGCAACCACCCCCTCTTGATCACTGATGCTGGCACACTGCGTCTGGTCCTGCACCACTGATGTGCCCACCTCTAGACTTTCTAGACTGTGGCTGGATGAAAGGAGAAATGAATTAGGCCCACACTTCCTGACTCAGGTGGCACACTGTTTTCTGCTGATGGTGTCAGTGCATGGCTCCTCCACTTGTCACTCAGCACTGCAGTACAAAACCTGGAGAGCAGAGCTGACATGCCCCAGTGCTCTGCTCTGTGCCTGTCTCCTCATAGTAAGTGTGCTATGCTGAGTAATGATTATTTTATAACTTTTATACTTTTACAGGCTTTCAGGACTTTCTGCCAACTTTCTTTTTTTTTTCGCTTTTTGACTGAGATACAGGCCCAGCCATGTCCACGTTCTATCCATCTATCCATGCATGCAAGCATGATATCTACATCAATGCTGTTGGTGACCAGCTGTCATGGGGTGAGAGGTGGGGTACACCATGGATGGGTTGCCAGTCTGTCACGGGGCAGACTGGGATCTATGATAACTTAAGGAGTTAATCAGTTTTACAAAATCCTGTTTTATTTTGGAATTTGCTTGTTTGACTGTGTTTTTTTACATCCTGGACAAACCCCCAAATTGTTATCTTTCACCAAAAGATTTGGGCAGAGAGTGGAATAAGTGTCTGGGTGCAAAAGCTGTGCACTGGCTCCACAAGAGAAAAGAGGCTGGTACCTGACAGAGAGAAGCAGGACACAGCCACACAACCCACAGCAGGCCTGCTGGGCTGTACCACACTTCTACCAGACCTCATTTCATAATGTGCATTGGTATGTTGTTGTGCCATCTTTCTCTGTGCTTGTCTTACATCATAGTCAGTGGTTTTAAGTCACTCTTCTGTTGAAGAGCTGTTAAAATGAAACAAAATCTGTGTATTACTGTTGACTTCTGCTATTTACCTTCGGCTGTCTATTTGCTCCTGATCAGGACAAACCAGGTTGGCTGGACACCAGCTCATACTGGAGAAATGGACAGATGGGGAATGAATGGTGACAAACATGCAAAGAAAAACAAAGAAAAGAAAGAGAAGATGTTTGATGGCAGGGGTGTTTTAAAACAAGAATTAATGATAATGGTGTTCTGGTGAGAGAGATGTGTCTAAGCTGTTAATTTAAGTTGCAGTGCAGAAAATACTGTACAGAGGTAATAATCATACATCTCAGCACTACAGCCTGAGTTTAAGAAAATCTTTCCATCTCCACCTCGGTCCCAGCACACTTTGCTGACCTGCTGCTCTCACTGCACTGACAACTTTTCCACTGGATGCCATGTATGGCCAGGGAGTGTCTGTGTGTGCCGTGTGAACAGGCTGAGGCTGCACTCTAGTAAAAAGGCAGGAATGCAAGCCTGATTCGGCTGCTGTGAAGAACAGCTGTGTTACACTCACACTGTAACAACTCAGTTTAAGGTTCTTGTCTTTGCCTCACATTTGAATACGTGTTGTCCTTTCATCAGTAAATCAGTCATTTCCCAGCTGTTTCTGAATGTGTGGAACATGACTCACAGAAATATCATCTTAGACACACAAAAAGAAAAAGTATGTGGCCCCGCAAGGAAACAGAGGCAGATGTGAATAAAGCAGGTCATGGAGGACAGGGTTACCTTCTCCTGTGGAGGGGAGGCTTGGCTTGTCTCACTTCTCCTGAAAGGCTCTTCAGTGAGCTGAAGGAAGGGGCAGGCAGACTGTTAATGACGAGAGGAGAAAGATGCACTCATGAACAAAGATGTGGAAGTTGGCTTTAATTTCTCTTGCTGCTCGACACTGAGCAGATGCTTGGCTGCTGCGTTTACACTTACTGTTTGCAGTAAGTGCAAACACAGTTCACATAAATAACTCTGAATGCAACTGTGTTTTGAAAAATATCTGCCAATCTGGAATTTGACGTCAGCAGCATATTTCAATAAAGTTTGGAGTGGAGCATCGGGTCTTATGTTGACACCATGTGTGTGAACGAGGAGACCCATCTGTAAAGTTTTAAAAGCCAAATGAGACAGACTCTGACCTGATACAAGGTTTAAGCTGCACAACAAAGCACAACTTCAAGCCCACCTGAGCATTAGACAGCTCAACTGACTGATGCCAAAGCCACAGCTGATGTTCTAGTACAATCAGGAAGACATCTGAGATGCTAACATGCAGCTTTGATACAAAGCTTCATCTTAGCATTCACATCTATGGAAAGATCTCCTTAGACAGCACAAATATATAGAGGGTCATATTTTTTACTTAGAAGATGGTCCTTCAGTGGCTCTGAGGACCAGCTAATGTACAGCTTGGTGTCAGAACAGCCCGAGGTTCCAGTACCTGCTCTGTGAGAGCTCCATATGTGCAGCTGTGTT
Source organism: Tylochromis polylepis (assembly GCA_015107715.1). NCBI lineage: Eukaryota > Metazoa > Chordata > Actinopteri > Cichliformes > Cichlidae > Tylochromis > Tylochromis polylepis. Next base: position 13,463 of record VVHJ01027216.1, read on the forward strand.
GGTCCTGCCTGGCTCCCAGCTATGGCGACGCAACGGAGACAAGGAGCGGATGGGTGTGCGCAAGACGGCTGATGACACTGGAGTTTCTGGAAGCTGCTCTTTTTTCTCTTCTTCATCGCCTCCTCCCTCTGCATCTCCTCCTCCTCCTCCTCCTCAGATGTATGTCAGAAAAAAATATTACAACCACTCACCGGTTCAGAATGAACATGTAAAAGGACACATACAATACACCCAGCACATCATTCAAACAGTTACTACAAATACTAATGACTAATGACTAATGTTCTAACTCTGGAGTAAATGCTGAGAATATGGGATGTTTCACCGGATTTCACCGGAAGCTCATTTTGTCTGTGACCTGAGAGACACTTATTCCACTGCCCTGATCTACTGCGTACCGACAGACAGATTTACTTTCAGCTCACAGGCAGACAGACGGGAAGGGGAACATGCCAAAGAGCTTGTAATTATTAACTTCTTTAAGGAAATAACAGCTTCATGTATCACTGTGTGCTCTACCTCTGTCCTCCGTTTCTGACATCCAGGACAGTGTGGAGGTCTGAGTGGACACAGCGCCAGATGTGTCCCCTGACAAAGCTGCTTTGCTGGGACTGACAGCTTCTTGCATCAGTGTGTTATCAGTGGAGGAGTGGGAGCCACAAGCCTGGCTGTCCATGCGCCCAACACCAGTCTGAGGAGCCTCAGGCTGGAGAGAAGAGGAGAAATATGAGGTGGATTTCACAAAGAAGTAAACAAACACAAAGCTAGGGCACACACACTCCCTCACACTGTAGTAGTATTTTAATATAGGATATTTCAGAAGCTTGGAGTGATTTGAAAGGGCCCTGTAAGGAAAAGGTTCTCATGAAAAGAGCTGAATGTGGTCTGTGGAGCAGCAGGATTATGAGAAAACCTGGTGGAAAAGGCCTCTTCCAGAAAAAATGAGTCACTCCTCACAATCTGACCAGGCAACACAGCGACCTCCAAATACTTCTCTGTGACAGCGGATAAGTTCTGCTGCACCGACACTGCTGATATTTTGTGCGTGCGTGTGGTTATGGGAGTAAGGAGAAAACTGATTCTGAACACACTGCAGCAACAAATAGCAAACATGTCGTGTGGTCTGATAAGTTTGGATTTCCTTTGGCTGGCGGGGTCAGACTTTGATGTAAACGACGTGAAAGCACGGCTCTATCCTGCCCAGTATCAGTGGCTCAGGCTGAGGCTGGTGGTGTACGGCTGTGGGGGAGATCTTTTTGGCACACTTTTGATCAGTGATCAGCTATTGCAGCTGATTGTGTCTGTCCCTGTATGACCTCAGTGTACCGCCTTCTGATGGCTTCTTCCAGCAGGATGAAGCACCACACCTCAAAGTTCAGTTGTCTGAACTCAAACGGCCTCCAAAAACCCAAAAGCCTCTCAAAGCAAAGAACTGAGATATTCGTCAGTGGCCAAGTCAGTAACCTGATCTCAACACAACATGCTTTTGATTTACAGAAGACAGAAGTGAAAGATAAAGACCCACAAACAGCAGCTGCTCTACAGACCTGGCAGAGCATGTTAAAGGAGGAAACACAGCATTTGGTGATGTGTTTGGGTTCTAAACTTCAAGCAGTCACTACAAAATAATGAATTCATTCTTTTAATTAAAATCATGCTTGATTAATTAGGTTTGAGCCTCTGAAACTTTGGACTATGCATAGAAATGTCTGCAATTCCTCAACAGTTAATGTGGTATTTCTGTGTGTGTGTGTGTGTGTGTGTGTGTGTGTGTGTGTGTGTGTGTGTGTGTGTGTGTGTGTGTGTGTGTGTGTGTGTGTGTGTGTGTGTGTGTACCTTGTGAATTAGACCATCATCCAGCTCAGGAGTGACGTTCAGGCCATCTTCCACCACTGACTCTCCCTGCACCAAACACAGCGACACACACGTTCCTCGGTCTGTGTGAATACCTGTGAAGAAGAAGGAGGATGGTCAACTACTTCCTGCTGAGTAAGCAAAAGATCTTCTGTTATTGGAGACAAAATGAGTCGTCACATTAGAGACTGTGGCATGTTACAGCGCTGGTGGAAAGGAAGTTTATCTCACATCACACAAACCACAGAGAAACACTCCACACGCACGCTCTCTTTATCTGATCAATTTTAAAGGTTAATTTAAAAAACAAACAAACGTTAAGTGCTCAAACTTTCCATTTACTGCAATAATAAATAAAAGTTTATGTTATGAATTGTACCATGTGGCTCAGTGAGTGTTTATATTCATACAAAGATTCTATTTAACTAATTAAGTTAATGTATTAATAACAATCTTTGGTTTTTGCTACTGATAACTGTATTCAAATTATCATTAAATAATAAAATAATCAATTTTAATGCACAGTTTCCCTTACAGAGCCTCATCAGAGATGCAGTGAATTCAATGTTTGCATGCTCCATTTGACACAAAACACATTTAAAACCACCTTCTAGCCTGCAAAAATGCTAATCACATGTTATTACATGGGAAACTTTGGCTAAGTTCTTAAGTTCTGTTTAATACAAAAATCAACAGAAACAGGTAGTTTTGCATTTTGCAGCCCTGAATCAAGTGTTTCCAGGTAATCATCACACTTCCTCATGTTTGCTTTAATCAAATGTTACTATGGAATTAAATAGAAGTAGCTTGAGCCCTGCTTATTACAGTGGAACTACTATAAATGTTTTCACGTAATTATTACACCTCTAAGCATATGGTTTAACCTAAGATTATTATGAAATAGAAGAAGTAGAAACAGAAGTAAGTAGTAGCGGTTATTGTTTTGGGGTTTTTTGCCTCACAGCCGTCATTAAAACTGTTCCAATAGTATCTAGTTATTGGCCTGTAAGATCAGTTTCAGTATAATATTACTCATTAACTTTGTTTTAGATCCCAGTCTTCAGATCTAAGTATACATCTTGATTCAGTTAAAATGCTGACTCATGTGTAAGAGGTTAATTAGACTTAATGGGCTGCCAGACTAATCACATCACTTGTCTCCATCACATTTTACAGCACATTAAATACAAGTTCTTGAGGGTTCTGCTCAGCTGTATTACTAGCATCAGCATGTCAGGGTAAACTGCTGTTAGGATCTGGTTTCCTTCTTTGAAAATAAGTAGAGTGACAGTCTGTCAGCCTTACCTGTGCCTGTTAATGCGCTGTGTTCAAGACTGGGCTGTACAGGACAGAGCACATGGCTTTCTCTCTGGATCTAACAAAGAAACACAGAGGGAGAGAAAGCAGAATGAGGCTGCTGTTTGCAGTACATGAGGTTTTTTTTGTAAGGTTCTCTGTGCTGAGCACACAATATTCTGCTCTGAAACAAGGATGAAGAATAAAGCATCATCTTCAGTTTTTTGCAGAAGTTTTCTCTGAGTGTTCTCAGTGTAACACAATATTACACTGTCACACACAACCACGGGGTCCACACGTGACTGATGACAACAGCCGTTCACCCACGTACTGTGTGTGCTGCATCTGTGTGTTACATGTTGATCCAGCACATACACTCATACACAGTCAGGTCACAACAGAATGATTGTTCCACATACAGCAGTCCAGTGTAACATAAGATGGATGTAGGAAGGCTCCTTTACCAGGGTGCAATTCTGCAATTGTTCAAACATCAGCTGCTCAGAACTGCTCAACACTTCCTCTTGAACAACACTTTTCCAGCCCGCATATCTCTTTAGATTTGTAATATTTTGGCCCATCCAGCTGACCAGTTTAGTAGCAATTTTCTTGTTACTAAATATTCCACAGTCAGCTGTTAGTGGTGTTATAACAAAGTTGGACTGACTGGAACGACAGCAACTCAGTCATGAAGTGGTCAGCCACTCTCTGCAGAGTCAATAACTACAGACCTGCAAACTTCATGTGGCCTTCAGATTAGCTCATAAACAGTGAGAGAGAGAGCGAGAGAGAGAGGGAGAGCTTCATAGAATGGGTTTCCACGGCCAATAAGCTGCATCCAAGCCTTACATCAAATAGCACAATGCAAAGACGTGTTCTCTGGAGTGATGAATCACACTACCCCATCTGGCAATCTGATGGAGGAGTCTGGGTTTGGCGGTTGTCAGGACAACGGTACTTGTCTGTCTGCATTGTGCCAACTGTAAAGTTTGGTGGAGGGGGGAGTATGTTGTGGGGCTATTTGACCTCTTAGTTCGAGTGAAAGGAACACTTGATGCTTCAGGATACTAAGACATTTTGGAAATTTCATGCTCCCAACTTTGTGAGAACAGTTTGGGGATGATCCCTTCCTGTTCTAACATGAGTGCATAACAGTGCACAAAGTCCATAAAGACATGAATGAGAGAGTTTGGTGTGGCAGAACTTGACAGACTTTCTTTATACTCGTGGCTTCTGATGGAATGTACAAGTCACAATTGTATGTTTTGTGTTTAGAGTACAGAAATAATCACTCTAAAACTGCACGATGGCGAGCTGAACAAAAGACCACACAAACCTCTCTTCTCTGATATCATCTTTAAAATAAATGTGCGTATTTAGACAAAGGCTGACTGAAATCTAAGGGTTGGATATTAATGTGAGTGAAGCAATGAATTGTGTAACTCCTACTACTTTTGTCACTGCTGTAGGCTGGGCCATCGCAGTGATCTCATATTTAGTTGTGTGATGGTTAATCAGTAAAGCCAATGACTCCTTTGTCTCGCTGACGACTGTCTCAATGGATCTGTTGTCTGCAGCATGTTTCCTGCACTGTCTATTGTCAACATGCTGCAGAAAAAGATCCACACAAAAGAGCAACTCTCCACCATGTAGGAGACAACAGGCAGCATTTGTCACAGCACCCAAGCAGCATATGCTGGACAGTTGTTTGAAGAGTGCACACTTGATGAACGCTCACTTTAAAATCACCAAAGATGAGTACATTTAATGAAATGTATGAAGCATGTGAACTGTTCTACCCGAG